>JAURVB010011572.1:0-52973 GCA_033002965.1 Piper betle | reverse complement strand
CATGTTTGTCTGCTTATAGTCCAAGCAATAGCTGGCTTGTGGATCTTTTAGTATTCTAATCAGCTTGTTTTTCTGCATTATAGTTAGCTTTGAAGATATACTAAAAGGAAGAGTGTCATTAAGCCCTAAGAAAATACACCTGAGACGTTTTGGAAGTTGCTTTAGCTCCTAAAAATAGGTGGTACTTCAACTGATGGCAGCAATTTGTGGAATGGCAGATCTGCGGTTTCCACAATTCCTTGAATCGTTGAGGCCAAATCGGTTGTGGACCCAACACTTTAACCATGTCATCCACATCAACATCATCTTCACGAAGAAAATTTATGAGCTTCTGTAATGAATTACTAAACTGATCCCCTTTGCATCCGAGTAAGCTTAACCAATGTATTGGGTTCATGTTTGTTGTTTGTTGTTCATATTTTTCCTTAACTTCATTGGGCTGAACTGGTTCCTCGTAAAGTAATGCCACTCTGAAGGTTGTTATAGCTTTGCAAATGTGCTCTTGACCATCATTCCTTTGGTGTTGTTGCTGCTTGATTCCGCATAAATTGTTGCATAGTTTGTTGCATGGAATTGAACATTTGGACCAAATCTGGTTGTTGTTGTTGTTGCTGAAAAGAAAGTGAAGGAGGTCGAGAATGTTGTGATGGTGGTGGTGGATTAGTGGGGACAAAGAACTGATTGTGAAGAATTATTCCATGAAAATTGGGGTTATTGCACCAGCCCGCATTGTAGGTGTTGGAATAGAGATTGTTCCTATTAAAGTGTGCCAACGTAATTAACTTGATTTGTTGCACATTGACTCTGTAGAATGTCCTTGTCCACACCATTCACACCTTGGCTCCACAGCCTAACCTATCTCTGTATATTAAGAATTTGAACTTGATTAGTTAAAGCACTGACCGAAGCAGATAAAGCAGTAAGTATCTATTCTAAACTCCAATAGTCCTCCATGAATGCATGCTTCTTCCTCATTGGTTGTTGTGCTCTCTTCCAGTGGCACATAATTTTCAAAATCCTTTCAATCTTTGGATCACAAGAAAATAAGGTGACCGCACTAATCGATGCATAAACAAATGATAACAAATAAATGATAGTAAGGAAGAAGACAATGATCTAATTTTTTTTTCTTCTTTCTTTAAATCAGGCACTAAAATCTAAAGATAAAAGAAAACTCTCAAAATTCTAATCCCAAGTTAACTTAGAAAATTCGACTCCTCGGCAACGGCGCCAAAAACTTGTTCAACTATTTTTAATAACATGCTAGTATACACTGGCCGAAACAAGTAGTATAATGATAAATTAGAGTATCGTTCCCACAGAGAGATGAATTTCCTTAAATTAATTAAAGAAAATAAAATTAAGAACAAAACAGAAATAATTGACTTAACTAAATCTAAATAATAACTTAAATAAAAAGCAGAAGTTAAAATTATAAAACTCGTTCTAGAGTCGAATTTCCTTAACATGAATTTAATCTTCATCAAATCTTACTCTTATCTTTTATTCCCTCGGATTGTCGATCTAGGATAATTATATGACATGGTGGCTCCCGCTCCTTCATGCTTCTATTATTTTGCCTCAATTTCTACCTCCCGGTGATAATTGATTAATCAACAAAATAATGCATTAAGAATTGCCTTACAATCGCATACGGTGTTGTGTATCTTCCGACCACAACGACAAACAAGTCAAAAGACTCGTCGTATGATGAATTACCAATGACTAATCTAATTAATTTCTCCCGAAATCTAATTAAACCTCGTGATCTAAGAAATAGGTGATCAATCTATTCTTAGCATTAAGAATATGATAATTCAAACATTCCGATTGAATAAAAGAGTAAAAGCTTGAAATAAATTCAATTAAATCATGTTAAGTTCCACTCTTCTCTAGAACGAAATAAAAGACTACTCCATAATAAAAATAGAAAACAATATAAAGAAGAAACTAATTTTTATTATGAAAAGAAAAAAATTACAAAAACTAAAACTACTTCTTTCACTACACTCCGAAGCCAAGAGATGAGATATGATAACAACAAATGACCACCCCTTTATATAGAAGTGGAGATACAAGAATTCGAAGAGGGTGTTCACAAATCGACGTAGTCTAATTAATTATAATGTCCCTTCAAGTTTCCAACTGTTCGACTCCATTGAACACCATGAATTGTAGCCATTGGGTGGGGCCAAGTGTCATGACCAATCAAATCCAAAGCTTAATTTATTCATCTTTTTCTGCATTGAAACACCAAAATTAAGCATATCTAATAAAATATTAATTAACTAGAATATAATGAAAAATATCACTAAATTAATAATGTTTATACCCGAGAAGTACAAAATCATATTAAAAACATAGGTGAAATATTATAGATTTTAAACACTTAACAAAGACCAAACTTAGGGCCTAACTCGAACGGATATAACTGGACAATTGCCTTAGATGGGTTAAACGGTGTCCAAATGGGCTAAAATTTAGACCATTGGGCCTGGACACTCTAAGGATTGGGCAAAAAATTTACCGCGTGCTGCCCGATGGGCCAACATGTAGAAAAGGCCCACTAAAGTCAAGTAGGTGTTGGGAACAATCTACCTGGGCTGTGCACTGATTTTACTAAGTATCTTTCATGATCTTGGAGGCTTCAAATGAGATTGGATAAAAGTGGAGGGTCATCGAACATCGTAAGCTTGAATCTTGTAAAATTGCTAGTCCAAACTTTTAGGATTTGGACCTGAGCGTATTTGAGAAGTGAAGGTCTTAAGAAAATCATAATGCATGATCTGCCAAGCCAATGGCTCACAAATTTTAGGAAGATGTTGTTGGGATAAACCCTAAGGTCTGGGTGAAATTTCACCACCAATAAGGCTATTTTTAACATTTTACGTCCAGAGATAAAGAACTATGGTTTCACCTTGCTGTTCCTACACAGCCTAGAAAACTGGATTAACCGAACAAACTAAATGATTTTAAATTGTTACCAAATTTTACATTCTTTTAGTAGACACTTAATGAGTTCCTATATTATTTTTATAGATTATATTAACATCTATTAATAGGCTCACAACAGATCACAACTCAGAGCATGACAAGGCATGCAGAGATCACAACAATCACACCAAACAATTAAATTGGTTATCTTAGTTTGATATTTATACAGGAGCAACTCAACATAAAGATCTACAAACATGCAAAAGATGGACATCAACAACTACCAACATCAATGTTTACAATTTGAGTAAAAAGGCGGCCAAGACATAATGACCAAGAAAACTTCCATCTTTTACCAAGTTTGGCACCCCTACAAGATCACACATGCCAGGCAAAATAATATATATATATATATAGACACACACACACACACACACACACATTATGGATCTGACTATTGTGAACACAACAAAACCAAGATCATGTAAAAATACAACCTACAATGCGATGATATGATTTTTCTACTAAATCCATATGAATGGTTGACAAAGAAGCATTAAGAAATACATAACTATTTGTGTGTGTGTGTGTGTGTATATATATATATATATATGTGCGTGTGTGTGTGTGTAAATGACGTGACTCTAAAGAATAACAATTCCTAACACATAGATCTACATGCAAATAATATCAAAAAATAAAAACACACAAGCACACATGACAAACAAGCATCACAACAACCAGGAGAGTTAAAAAGGCTGGACCTGTACCTCAAGGGGGCCTAAGTGGAGATCTCTTGGGTTCTTACTCCTAGACCTACGACCCTAGGAAGCTAGGCTTTGATTCGAGAGACCGTAGAGATGCTTGAAAGGGCTGGAGAAGAAAAGGAAAGGCAAGAGAGGAAGGGAGGGTCGGAAGGAATGGAGCCAAAGGTGAAAAATGAGGGGGAAGGGGAATATTTATAGAAGATGGAAATAGGGCTGGTGCAAGCCCTTCGCATGGGCACTCGGCCTCTCCAAGCTGGACCACAAAAAGCTGAAAAACCAAGCACTCAAATAGTGCAATTGCAAGTGCTAACATTCCATTTAAGAATACGTGTTATAACATCAATTTGATGGATTTCAAGATCATAAGATGATGCAAGTGCTAACAACACTTGAACAATGAAAATACTTGTAATGGGAGAATAAGTTTCAAAATAATTCATCCCTTATTTTTTACTATAATCTTTCGCAACAAATCTAGCATTGTAATTCTCAATAGATCCATCTAGATTGTTTTTTTCTTAAATATCGACTTGCAACCTATGGATTTACTTATAAGATTATTAATTAATCTCCTTATGTCGGGTTCACAGAAGTTGAAAGGTGTAGTTTCTAAAGAGTTACATTATTAATGGCTTTAATATAGTTAATTATATGAAACTACCCTCAGCTACGTCACTACCCTCTTTCCATTATAAATGGTTCATAGTGTCATAATAGAAATAGTTCAAAATTATTCTCTGTACCATCGAAGAGAAAGACACTATAATGTTAAGAAAGAAAAGAGGAAAGATAACTTCTTCACTTCGAATTAGCATGGATCAAGGTACACTTTTGATTAAAGTTTATAATTTTATTCATACCTTTTTTAGTTAGTGTTCTTGGCAACCCTAGAACCTGTTAAACACAATTGCATTTCAAAGTTTCACATTTACTACTCAGTAGGCAGGTCACATGTTCTCATATGATAAAATAGAAGCCATTTCAGTTTTTATAGTTTCCTTCAATAAAGAAGCTTCATCTAGACATTGTTGCTCATTATAAGTTAATGGATCATTCTCTACCATGAAGGTATAAAAGTATTTACCAATTCTCTCCTCTCAACCTTAGTGTCTTTGACTTCTACACTACTAATTTTTGGTTAATTTTCCTCTCATTTCTCTTCCTCAGATAATAAAGCACACACGATCTATCGGCATTCCTCTACTTCTCGAAGGGTGGGATCTCTATGTGAAGAAGTCTCAATAGCTCTTAGCATTTTCCTGGAAAGAAATTTCTCACTTTTGGCCAAGAATCCCCATACCTTTAAGAAATTTAGGTTTGGCTTCCTTCCTTTCCACAATTTGGGTAGGTGTTTTACCATATTTCTTACATGGGACCCTATTAAGGATTTGCCAAGCTATAGGTATTGCCACACCCCACATATTTCTAAGCTAATCCCGAAGAATATAACATAGAAGCCATCTATATCTATGAGTGCCATATTTTTCCCTTTTAGCGATCCCGTTACATTGAGTTACCATAAGGAGTGATTATGTCATGAATTATATTGTTTTCTTCTCAAAACTTAGTAAATTCTAAGAGAACAATAGTCACCACCTCTATCCCATCTTAATCTTTTTGATCTTATAATTTGTTTGGTTCTCAACTCTCAGGATTTATGAATTTGAAACTTTGAAAAAACTTCATCTTTGGCCCTAAATAACTAGATGTAACAATACCTAGAATATTCATCTATGAATATTATAAAATAGTATTTACCACTTCTAGATAAATGTCCATCTATTTTACATAAATCAGAATGCACAAAATTTTATATCTCAACTTTGTGATATACTTGTTTAAAAGGTCTTCGTAGCAATTAAGATCGCACACAAACCTCACATCTAACATTAGTAGATAAATCAAGTTTTAGAAGAAAGTCTAAATTTACCATTTTTTGATGACATTAACATTCACATGACAAAATCCACCTTGCCATAAAACATAAACATTAATAACATTAACACATAAGTAAATCTTATCCACATCACAACCATAATCAAAGACATTTAGTTTAAACAAACCATCTACCAAATATCCTATGCCACCAAATAGATTCATCTTGGTTATAACAACTTATTTGACCCAAACACACACTTAAAGCCATCCCTACTCAACACACCACCACTAGCTAATTTTTCCCTAATATTTGGCACATAATGCACATACTTAAAAGTCATAGTGTTTCTTGTTAAAATCAAAGATTCACAATCCCCACTCCAAGTATTTGTGCAATGGTGGCATTGCTTATAGTTTCAAACTTTTCCTTTATTTGCAGATAATTGGAAATGTAATGAACTGGGTTTTTAATACATATAAACCCTAAACCAAGGTCGTTACCGTGTATCCTACTAACGTGCATGCACAACATAACATAAATGAAACATCGCAGTGGAGTAATTTCGATGAGCCATTGCTATCAAATATCAAAACTATACAACTGGTATTTATCACATAATCATAAGGTATAAAAATAACCATACTTGTCCTTTGAGTTCAACATGCTCCACAAAGTCTTCTAGTTCATAATGCAACAAAACTCCTAGGGCTGAACTTCTCCATTCCACCTTATTTTAGCTTTATACATGCGAGCAACATTACATTGTCCGTTCAGTATCACTAATGATATTGCATCCATGACTAAACATATATCGTATAACATAAATCAAAACACATATAATCAATGATTGGTTAAACTATATATATATATATATATACCGATTCCATTTGATTATTACATAATAATATATATAATCGTAATAAAAAATTACAATAAAAAGATAATAAACATAACGTAAGTACATAGCACAACATAATTGAAAGTATAGCTAAGCATAACATATCATAACTCAAGCTAACTTAAAATTAATTAAGTAATTGATTAACTTAATTCATTAAATGAACCTTATACATAATGAGTTTACACATAACTCGATGAGAATGATGTGGCTGCACCAACAAGTGATCACATGTGCTGTAGAGACAGTAGTGTGTGGAGAACATAAAGCTTTTCAACTCTACCATAGACGATGACCCTTGCTTTAGGGGTGTGCACCACAGTCACCAGAATAGAATGTGTACTAAACCAGTCTTAAACATATACAAAATCGGCCAAGAGGTCTAGGATCTCATATGCCTTATCTCCATTTAAAATAACTAAATCATCGGCCTAGTGCCTAAACTTACCCGTAAAAACATAAAAATATATCTTAGTCATATGTCTCATCTCATTTTCTTCTTATTATACATAATCATATCATATGCTTTGCTTTTGATTGAAAATAACAACCAACTAATCATATGTCTAAAGTGGCCAAGCATGTAAAATCAAGGATCTTAAAGCTCCCCAAACAACAACTAAATAGACCTAGATGTTGCAGCGAAGTCCTTGCACTCATCTATAATGTGCCCCTAGCCTGAACAATCTCATAAGCCTAGTATCATTACCCATCCTATCTTATATGATTATGCATGAATGCAATAACTCTAACACCATAATAATAAGGAAATATAATTCATACTTCGTTCATACTTTCATAGTCATTCATTCATTATTACTCTCATAAAGATCAATAGAATGGCTTCACATATCTTGTAAATATTCATCATTATAAAGAAAATAAACTACCCTTTAGACATTAATCATGCATTATTAAGATAAATCAATCACAATTTTACGCCATATATGTCATAGGACCCTTATAGCATAATAGTATTAGTTATTTAGACCAATATTACCATTATAATACATAGTTAATATCCTTTATTATTAACCAATTTAATTAAAAATTTTAATAATGACCAATCACAAACATGTCCACGAGAAATAGAACTAAGTCACTAGAACCATGCCTCTAGCTTTTAGAAGCACTTGAACATGTTTAATAAACAATTTTAAGTCCAAAGTTAACTAGGATTAGAATATGAAATTGGACAATTTTCCTGACATAAATCGCTCATAACGTCCAATATATAACTCGATTTAGATGATTCTTGTTGAGTTAGAAAGCTAATTTCAAGATCTACAATATCTCACATTATTTTTCTAAATTCTAACGTTCGGCCCTCTTAAGTTGCGTATCAACTTTGAATCATATTTCTAGCAGATTTTTAACAATCTAAGAAAAGAAACAATCAACTCTTTGAATAAACATGAACAAATCTTAACTTTTTCATGATTCTTATTCGACGTACACCTAAACATTAGAATATAATTTTAAACTTAGTTTATACTAATAATTCATAATGATTATCATAATTCTAATATATTATCATGAATTCATCATATTCTACCATAAAACTAGCATAAAAACATAAACTTTCACATGATCCATACATAAATCATTAAAACAAATCACAGAATAGCATAATTAATTATATGTATGCATGATTTGCATGAAACTATGATTTGGGTTTCAATTACTAACCTTTAACCTATTAAATTTCTCTAGAACTCAACTCCTAATGCTCATTCCTTTAAGAACCGGCAAAAATTTGATCCAAAATCACCAAAACCTGAAGGAATAAAGGTTAGAAAGTGTTTTCTCCACAAAATAACCAAGGAAGAGGGAGAAGAGAAACGTCGCAGCCAAGGAGAGAGAGAGAAGCAACGTTGCATAAGGGAGAGAGCCTCTCTCATGTCCTTACATGCCTTCCTTACCCATCTTAGATCCAATTGACCACTTCCTTACCCATGTGGGAGAAAATACTAAAGAGCCTATACCCGTTTATTAAACTGATGATTGTCTAAGCAACTAAATCTCCTAATAAATCTTACACAATCTAGAATACCTCCTCCAAGAGAAACATAGACCGTGTCTTTGACCGAAATTGACCCATGGGTGCAATTTAGGTACAAGATCACTAAGAACATGTTTGGCTCCACTTAAATTAACCTACCCATCAACGTTAAGTGTTTAGCCTCGCATTAATTCTTATTTTATCCTAACAAACACCTTGTTTGTGATAGACTTGGTTTTCATATGATCGTGTCCAACTTGTTCACCATAGCTTTCTTCCTTTGTCTGTTTACTTATTGACTCTGTCCTTCATTTAGACTAACCAAACATTTGTTAACAAGTTCTTTAGCATCCTATTTCTATTAAGAAAGTATATACTCCATGTCCTATAACCTTATTATTTCTAATGAATCATAAGTTCGGTCAAGACTATTTGCCCAAAAGAAATATTTTGTCCATAAACCATGTATTGGATTTTTCTAGTTTATCCATCGACTCTTAAAAATCATAATTTGCATTATAGAACTCTCGTTGAACTGATTCATTTTTCATTAAAAACTTTGGGACTCTACTTTCTTCTCCTAAAAGTTCATAATTTTTGGGAGCAAAATCTGGGAGATATGAATTTTTGAAGTTGACCTATTCAATCTGTCCTCTTCATCAATTTCCTAGAAATCATGACTTATGACTCCCAATATCCATTAGTGCTCATAACTTTGATTTTTCAAACATAATAACAGCATTTTAATACCAGTTATTACATGGAAAACACACAAAATTAGAACAAACATGAACATTTGCACCTTAATCAATCCTTGCGCATTCGTGTACTAAATTTGTTTCAATATTAGTTAGTTTATACCTTTCATCATCTCTAACAGAGCCAAACCCAATGAGTACATATGCTTGTGAATGCAGAATATACTTGCACCATTATTGTTTGGTCCATTGGTTTTGTTTTTGTTATACTAGCACACTCTTGCAAAGCATCCTAAGTTTCCACAAACATAACATCCTTTTGTTGTCTTTTGAGTATCAGAAACGATATCACCTTAGAGGCCTTCAAGTGCTTATTTTGGTTCTTCTTCTCAAAAGGTTGTCTTGCCCTTGAACAAGTTAGTAGTGTTGTTTGAATTAAATTCTTTAACAATGGATTTTTGTTTTTTATCCATATGGTTTTCCTAAATTTGAATTGAAACTATCAATTCATCAATGCTAAGAGATTCTCATTTGTGCTTGAGAGTAACTTGATAATCATTCCATGATGGTGTAAATTTATCAATAAGTGCTAGAATGTGGAGCCTTTCATCCAATGGGATACCCTTTGCATTAATTTTAGCCACTAAATTTTGCACTTCATTTGCTTGTTCAAGCACACACTTCTCGTTCACCATCTTAAAATCAAAGTACTCTCCACCAACGTACTTCTTATGACAAACGTCTTCTTTTCCATATTAAAATAGCGGGAGAGAATGTTGAATTTTTTATTATCCTAACTAATGATTTTTACACCTTTGCTCAAGGAAATCAACTATGTCTATTTGATAATTTTTTATAGCCTTTTAAGTTTGTGAAATTTAAATTATCAATAACAAAACTTGGCACATCTTTCACCAAATAGATTGAAAACAGATGACTATCATGAAGGTACTTATCCATTTGATAAGAGAAAGATATAATTGAAAAAAATGATTAACTTAGCATTGATAGGTTTGGATAAATCAAAATTTCCTACTTTAGCAGATGGTAGTCTTATGTATGCTATTGAATGTGTTTGATCAGCTCAATAAATCCTACCTTTACAATAATATTTTGAGATGATTAAAATGTCATGGTAATAATCATAGGGTAAGTGTCAAAATAGATACATGATATTTGAAGAGTAATATACTCTTTGATTACCAAATTTTTGGATTGGAGTTTGTAACTCAAATTACTAAATTTATGTTGATACTAAGAAATCTTTTTGGTGCAGAAAGAATTTCATAATACAAATCATAGAGATTGTCACTTAGAGCACTCAAACTTTGTCCTAAACAAAACTCATCATCCTCCATAAATTTCTTTGAAGTATCAAGATTGATTTTTACCAATGAATTGTCGATATCATCTTCTCCATCTTTGGATATTTTAGAAGGATTCCCAATTACATATTAAATATCCAAAGTGTTCAGTTAAAATATCATTTTTCTTTGCTATCCCTTAAAGAATTTTCCATCAAACTTCTCTAGTTTCATATATTTATCAACACCCCATGACAACAAGCAATTAAGTATGCAAAATTCTACTTTGAAATTGTTTGAATAAAGAGCCACAAATTGCTAATTATCACAAAACTTCAAAGTGAAATTTGACATAAATTGATATAAAGAACAAAACTTTCGGTCAAGGCACACTCTAAAGAATACTAAATTCAAAGTAGAATTGCCACCTTGTATGCACTTGGGTTTCTCCCGATACTTTACCTGAAGATACAACGACCTCACAAAGAATTTAAGAGTGAAGACAATAAATTCCTTCTCAACTAGCTCGTTAAATCTGAATGTTACCTAATTTGCAATAAAAATCTCTTCGTTTGATGAAAACTCAAAATCACAATAGTTTTGTATGGAAGATAAAGAAAAGAAAAATCTGTCAAATGTTTTTCTATGTTAAAAAGGTTTGGGAATGATTATTTTATAGAGAAAACACTGAAAGGGTAGGGATCCTAATTGTCCCAAGATTTGTGCTCTTTTTATTTGATTAGGATCAAGTCTGACATGAATAATATTCCAGGACTGGCAACTCATTGATTTTTAAACCGACCTATTTACTATCTATTATTTAATTTACTACCCCTTTATATTGCTGACATGGTGACCTTCGACAAAGCTTCAGATGATGTTTGGCGACCGATCTTCGAAGCGGAAAGAGGTTGAGATGTCGTTATGAAGATTTCGGCAACCAAACATTACATCGGTTAATTACAGTAGTTTTGTGAAGCTTGAGGGATGACTTTGGCAATTGAAGTGTAACTAAAGACTACAACCAGTTCAAAAGCACTGTTACGGGATGATCAACAGACACTTTGGTAGGTCATTCAGCAGTCGTTCGTACTATAAAGTTTTCAAAATTAGCCATTGTAAAATTTAATTTTTCGGATTCAAACCCTTATAACAACTGATTGGGAAGGACGATCCAAAGCTAAAAATAAGGTTTTGGGGAGTGTCTTGACACACCTTTGATGTTATTGAACCTCTAGTACTCTCTTAGAACTCTTGGAAGCTCAACCTTGTGTTTAGAATTGATATTCTCTCCTAGTTTGTATTCCTAGTGCTTTGAATGTGTAAATCCTAAGAGTGGGTTGTAGGGAGGCAAAGTTCAAGTATGTGAACTTGATTTGTAAACTCTTAAGTTGTTGGGAGTGTATGTGAACACTTGGCTTAAAGAAGGAAGATGCTTGGATTGAAGACTTCATTGGCTCAAGGTGTGAGCTTTGTAAGGGAGAATTAGCTTCAAGTAGTGGTAGCTCATAGGGTGTTAGGAATTGGTTGTAAGGATCCTTGACACTTGGTGCTTGTGGAAGAAGGCTTGTTGGAGGCTCATAGGGTGCTAGGAGTGCAAACTTCCTTGGCACTTGGTGAGTGCTTATGGAAGAGTCCTTGTAGTTCCTTTTAAGTTGTGCAAGTTGGTTGCCTTAATAAAGCTAAGAAGACCTACCCAACCAAAGGACTTGGTGGGCTAAAAGAGAGGAGTAGGAGTTTTAAACCTTGTGTCATTGTTTTCATTTTTTTATTTACTTTGTTGCACACTTCACTTAGTTCTCTTGTATTTGATTTGATAACTTTAGAAAAATAAGTGAACAAGATCAAGTCACTTAAAGACTTGTTTGGTTTGATTGATTTACTAAAGCAAGTATCTTCTTGAGTTTGAAATTTTATTTGTTATCTCACACACCACACTCATTTGGATTTCTATTTGCCTTGATTATCATTAATTGTGTTTATTAGTTTACTCTTACTTGTGCTAAATCATTTCAACTATTTGTCCAATTTTTAGATCTTATAAGGGTCCAAAGATTGTGCGGATCTAACTTGTTTGTTTAGTGATCTTAGTTAGCTCTCTTCATATAAACATCTTTATCGTGAAGTGTCGTTTCAACTCACCCCATTTTTTCTTTTTTTTCAAACTCTAAGAAATTACTGAGAACACCAATTAATATTCAAACTTATGATGAGGTAGAAAAAACCAATTAAACAAACAAAAAAATGATAAAAAACAAATAAGGGATTGTGTATCTAAGAGTACCCATGCAGTTCTTTTTAAGATAAGTTTTCATGTCATTTGCATTTCTTCCTTGATAACCAAACATACTGTTTAATTTCAACAATTGAAGAAAAAATCATATGAATGTTATTGTTTAATAAAGAGTGTTTGAGCAACGAGTGCTCCGCCATTGCTCAAAGAATGATGAGTTTGTGTAATGCACAAAAAAGAAAACAAAAAATAAAAGCATGATGGAAAATTTTCTATGCAGTTCTACATAGGATTCAACATGGAGCCATACGAGTCACTCAATAGTGAGTTTGTAGCTCTCAATCTACTATTTTCTTTATGTTATAAATTAGAAATGTAACTAGATTTTTTGCCACTTAATTCTCCCAAGCTTTTAACTCACAATCCACTATTTGCTTTATGTTACAAATTACAAATGATACTAGATTTTTTGCCACTTTAATTCTCCCACCTCCGAACTTTGAATAATAGCTCGTCAGTCCACAATGAACTTGATATTTGTAACTCACAATCTACTTTTGTTTTATGTTACAAATTATGAACGTTTTCATATTTTTTTGCCACCTTAATTCTCCCAAGTCCGAATAATAGCCCCTATAAAGGCTTCGGTGCTGGTCCTTTTAGTACTCCCAATGATAAACGCCCAGATTATGGAAAAGTAGTAGAGTACTGAGTTTTACGATTTCTTGAGAAGTTGAATACATAATTTTCAAAATAAATCCCAGGCAAATTGAACTAGGTCAAACAAGTTTGGTTCAAATAAATACATTGAGCCGGGTTGGTCTACTATTTGGGCTGAGCAAACACAAGCTGGGTCTCGACCGGGCCACGAGCTTGGTCAAGTCAGTCGGATAAATGGTAAGTGGTCCGACAAGTTCTCGATCAATGTATAATGAAACAATGAAACACCCCTATTTCGGTTCATGTAAGAATCGGATCAAAAATATTATGATCGAGTCGAGTCATGTTTAAAGCTGTCAGCCTATACGACTTAATCCATAAAATAGATCGAAACAACCTTCTTGGCGTTATGAGAATGGAAGACACCGTTAAATATACGCCAAAACACATCGAACATAAATAAAAGTAAGAAAGTAAATAATTGCGTTGAGCTCAAGTGTATATAGTGTTTATCTGTCCTCCCACCAAAGTGTACTCAAGATTGCAAGACCTACATATATTATATGAAAAATGCCAGTAACGAATGTTACTAGTCCGAAAAATAACTAATACAAACTGACAAATGAGTATTTTATTACCCACGAAAACTTATGAATCTTCAAGATTGCCTCACATTGAGCTCTAAGCAAACATACTTAAGCAAGTGTCGGTTTGCATGCACGACACATAATTATATTCATACATAAAACGCTTATGCCTTCACACTTTTCATATCACCCACCACGGTACTCAAGTAGCAAAAAGAACAGTTAAGTTAGTGCCACAAATTCCAGAAATGTATTGCATTATGCAGTACCCTCATACACTGTACTACCTCAAGGTTTGAAGGAGTACTAGTGCGGTCCATACATATCTCCTTACCACTCATTCTCTTATTCGTAAAATCTGTAAAAATGCACTTACTTATATAATAGGTTTACGAAAGAGGCTTATACTATACATTTCTGGAGCTTCAGTTTTAAAACCAACAAGGGATCTCATCCTCGTAGTTTTATTAAACATGTGTAGAAAATACGAATAGATGGCCCAACATCAGAGGGATGCAATAAAATGCTGTCGATACCGTCCTACATATAAATCATAGTTAAACTCAAGACGCAAGGAGTCAAGTAGAGAGGGAGAGTCCTATAGACCTGTGGTCCAAGCTCCAAACGTATATGCATATCTAGGGTGAGTTCGGACTCTGAAACTTACATCGGATCCACTACTAAGTAAGATACTAACATCTCTATATGATGCATGCTTGTGGTGTATGCTCATATCATCAATACATCCTAATAAAGAAAATAGTGCTAACAAACATTTAACTAAAATGTTGCACGAAAATCGAAACATAATAATAATAAATAATAAATAAATAAATAAATAATAAAATGCATTCATAGATAATTAGATAAATAATAAATACATAAGTATCAACAATACTGTAATCATAAAATAATAATATAATTATACTATATAAATATACGGGTAAACACGAGTAAATATCAACATATACTCGTATTAGTAAACATATATATAAATAAATCAATATATAATAATTCAATAAATAAATAAACAAACAAACAAATAATTAATACTCATTAATCATAAATATTAATAATATCATAGTCATATAATACAAGAATACATAATTAAATACAAATAAATAATAACATACACATAACAACCAAATATACATATATATATATATATATATATACATATATATACGATTTAGTAAACATAATAAGACTAACATTCATAAACTAATATAGGGGTTCTCAAATGACCAAAAATTGTCAAGAAATAGCCAAAAATGGGTTTAAATTGAGTTGAACCGGACCGAACTGAGATGAACCAAACCGGATTGGGCTGAGTCAACATGGTTTGGGTTAAATGAACGGTTGGGCTGCATCGGCTAGGGTGATGGACATGGACATGGACATCGGCTGGCGGACTCGGGCATGACCAAGCGGACGTGGGCATGACCAGGCGGATGCGACACTGGCAGGCGAGTAAACTGGGGAAGGGGGAGGGGTGGGTGCTGTAAAACCCATGATTCGAGTCAGGGTCTTATATTCAGAACCGGTCGGTTCGACCGTTAGTTTCGAGTCGAGTCAGATTCAGAGCACGTGTACTGAGCCGACTCCAGTCGCGTGTATGAGCTATGAGGGTCATGCATACCCAAGTATATGGTGATAACGTCATGAACATAGCAGAACAGAATGAGTTATCAGAATATATGAGTGTATGCCAGTTTTTTTTCTTTATATATATAGTGGATCGTAGAATTAGTTTTAGGCCGTTACCGCGTTAGGACACGCTAACGGGCAGTTTGGGTGGGTTGATAGTCCTAGAGTATATCATTATGATGTTTTGGTGATTGTTTTATTTTCTAGTATTTTTTCCCAATTTTCCTGGATTTTTTAAGGATTTTCTACGACTTAGTTATTATTCTTGACTCGAGACGGAGTCGAGTCAAGCATTATTTACAATATTGCCACCCAGTTGTTTTTTCTCACCCCCGACCCGTTCTTCCTTGCCCAAACCCTTGCCCTGACGCCGCCCATGTGCAGCGTTGCCGCTGCTGCCATGGACACCGGCCTGCCGCCAATCATGGCCAAGCTAGCCCCGCCACGGCGTCGGCGTGCCGCCATGACCAGGCCGGCCAACATCTGGCCGCCATGACGCGAGGCAGCTGCGCGTAGCGCCGCGGCTGCGTTTCGATGGTGTTGCCGATTTTGTCGCCGGCGACCGTCGCCGCCATGATCGGGTGGTCACCTCGACACCCTCGACTACCCAGCGACCCTTCCTGACCGGAGCGGAGGCCGTCGCTGCCCAGGCCAGCTGGATCGAGTCACCCATCGCCGCCACCACTATTTTGACCATTTTTCAGCGAGCTGCCAACTCCACTGACCATGTCGACGCCATAGACGCGTCGGGCTCACCGTGCCGGTTCCAAGGGTATCCAATACCCTTACTTTTCGGCCAGTAGACGCCGCCGACGGTTGTTGCCGGAAAACCGCCAGAACTTGCCAGAAAACCACCGAAACCTGCCGGAAAACCAGAGCATGATAAGTGATTACGACGTAACTTAAAAAAACACGATAAGATTGTTATGAATAGGAGTGAGAATTTTTTTCATGCTTATGATTATTTGATTGTTGATTGATGTTAGTTGTATTGTGAATGTGTATTGGTCATGTTGAGTTTGATGCACCATTTAGTTAGCGGGTGTTAGTATTTAGTTTTGATGTGTAGGTACGGAGTAGGAGCTCGCCGCCTAGGCGTGATGACACACTTGGAGCTTCTACTAGATCCGTTTAGGATGCGAATCTGTTTTTACTCTCTTCTATTCTATGTTTATTTTATTATTTGCAGGACGGGTTAAGTGGCATTTTATTTGATCCCACTTAACTCGGGCCATTTAACCGAACAGTTTTCCGGATTAATAACCCCTCGAGGATGAGATCCCTCGAGGATGATTTTGAAAACAAGATCCACCACAAGTTGCCTTCGGGCCTATTATATAAATCGTTTCCTAGGCCTATATATATAATTTTATCGAGTTTTCAGTGAGACGAGAGATGGAGAAACCGACTGCACGTACCATGAACGGATGTTGTGACAGTCAAAGCGGGCTTTGGATTAGTGCCAGCGGACTGTTCCATTCCCGAGGGATCCTGACAACTCCGCATTTGAGTTCCTCACACCTGGAGATCGTGGAGGTTTACAGGTACTGTTTAGTACAACGCATGTCCGGACTTGTGGTTCAAAGGGTACTAAAGGCGACTGCCTGAGAGTACTCGGCCTTCGTGCTCAAGGCCAGGAGAAATATGGAGGTAAGGAGAGGGCTTAGGATTTGAGACCAGAAAATGAAGTAAGAAAATGCCGAGAGCGGCATCAGCAACAGCAGATCAGTAAGTTCGGGATGCTACCGGGTCTGCAGCCCAGTGGCTCCTCAGTAGTGCCCTTCAGAGTGTTCACGTGGAGTATATGATGTTTTCTTTCATATGAGAGTTTGTTCTCATAGCCAGCTTGTTATAGTTATTTTATTTTCTGGACCAGTAACATTTGTTACTGACGTGTTTTTATATTATATGTAGGTAATAATCACGAATTGGAGGAGCCAGCTTGGACAGAGGAGCACTGTTGTTGCTTGCACACATGTCAGTCGATTGAGTGATTATATTTTGTTTATGATGCTATTATATTGTGTGAACGAAGTTGCGTGATATATAGATACATGTTTCCATATATGTTTATATATAGTATTTTGACAGGGTGACCCTAATTGCACTTTTAGGGGAAATTCTGTCCGTTTTATTTCAGAATTTTTATCGATTTTGATCGTAATTATGATGGTGTGTAATTTAGTTTGCATGTCATCCATGTAGTATCATGTTAGGATTTTGTGTATTCATCTATGCATAACGAGCAATATCTTCATCTTAAGACGTCGAGATTGGATCCGCATGAGTTAGGTTCGGGTTAGCCAACCTAACCGGGGCCTGTAACATGCCGGTTTGGTTCACGAGCGTGAACCGGATTTGGGGTGTTACAGAATTGGTATCAGAGCCACCTCAGCCGATTAAGATATAAGACACTTTTGTAGCTGATGTGTGTGCAAAGACTGCTCCAAGTCTAGCTGGCAGGTATGTTTCTGTTTATTTTCTGTACATGCAGATTTTTCTTCATAAGTTATTTGGATAACAGGTGTATTCAGAACTGGATCAGAAATATGTGGAACTGACCTTAGTTAAGCTGACAGGTCATCTCTATGTATTTTTATCATGATATCAGATTGTTTGGTTAGATATGAGCAAAGTATGTCGTAGTGCTAGTAGAGGTAGAATGGGTATAAGATCCCATCTTATACCAGATCTAGATGTCAGTAGGAATCTGATAGGATTGTCATGATGGGCTTAGAGACCCACTAGTTCTATCCATCGCATAAGTGAATTGGATGATTGACCAGGTGTTCATGTCTTGCATGTCACCACATTAGTCCTATTTCCATGGGATATGTTATACATGATGGGAATGAGTTAAAAAAAAGGGTAACAATAAGGAGCTTGAAGTATAGAGATAGTAGCAAGGGCACATGAGATGGACCATTTCCAAAAGATAGTGATGAATGAGGATGAGTAGCGTGGTGGATCGAGAGTTTGATTAGCACTTCACCACCTCCCCCTCTCCCACTAGTTTATGACCTCACAGGCAACAGTTTTGGCTTCACTTGTCAGACATAGGTCTTGATATGACAAGGAAAAGATTAGGACCACCATTGCTTATGAGATTAGCTAATTCACAGGATTCCACCTGAGATAAGGGACCAGATCAGTGATTGCTATTTTAGGGCCAATCATCATTGATGAAAGCAGTCATTTTAGATTTCAGGAGATTAGAGTGGGTTCAGCATAGGTTTACCATCATATGTGTCAGCACCATGATCCAAACCCCTTTGGATCAAACACGCATGACTGGACAACCTAAGTCGAGTTGTTAACAGCCAAGATTTGTTAGAGATAGTAGAGTGGATTTATGATGTATACGATCAAGATCAGATTTTTAGTATTTAAATAGAATTGTGGCCGACAGAGTTGCACAACCGCCGACCGAGTGCACAACTGCCGACCGAGTGCACAACCGCCGACCGAGTTCACAACCACCGACTGAGTTGCACAATCACCGACCAAGTTGCACAACCGCCGACCAAGTGCATGACCGCCGACTGAGTCACACAACCACCGCCGAGGTGCACAACCGCCGTCCAAGATGCACTACCACAGACCGAAGACACACTACTGCCATTTGTTTATTGCTCATCCGCTGACCAAGTAGATTAGTTAGATCTTAGTAGGGCCAAAACTTGAGGAACAAGATATAGCTACAATGGAAATTAGCAGAACAGAGAAGAGTTAGGAATAGTGGGGTTATTTGGATGAGATATCATAGGATCTTACTTCTCAACTCTCTTGCAATCATTGTTTTGACCTGACACCCTTGGGTCAGATGTATATTGCAAAATAACCCCATCAAACACTGTTAGTGACAGTCTCATAGGGATGCGCATGGACAGAGTCAGGGAACATGACAATATGACCTCCAGATGGGACGGTTACAATGATCAGATTGTTCAAACTGCATTATAGTACATCCATGGGCTACAACCAACATACGCAGATCAGACGGTTAGTAGATAGTCACACACGCAGTTTGACCTTTTTAGTGATGGGCCGTCAGTGACACGAGTTAGACTTGTATTAGAGGATTGGGCATAGATTGAAGGTTAGTGAGGAAGTGTCCTTTAGAAGGATAGTGATTCCCTGGTGTTTCGCCAGCACAATTAGGTTCTCACCTTGAACCATAAGATTAAGCCTTACCCTGAGTATAGAAGTACCTTCATGGTACTGATTAGGGCTTATAGTGCAGATAGATGTTGCAGACTGACTTTCTGATGAGGATTTTACCCCAGCATGAGAGCAATGAAGACAGAGACTTCAGATAGCACAGACCATGGTGACCAGACAATGATATCAGTGTATGCTCATCTTGATTGATAGCCTTGCTTGAGAGTCTACCATAGCAATAGTCGCCATATGGGTCAAGATTAGTACTACAAATTGGTACGGGACAGCAGGTCACACACCACTAAATAATGGATGAGACACGTGTCGAACCTTATTATGAGTCCCCGTAGACTTGAGGGGAGACAGTGGGTCTTTGGGTCATTTGAACTCCGCCCGTTCAGAAGTGTGTGACTAGTATAGTATCGAGAATCACGTGCCTACTGTTAGCTGATTAAACTAGAGCCACTCAGGAGCCGTTTCTGAGATTCGTCATTGATTGACTATTCCACAGCCTGATCACCTGTGGCATAGTGAATTATAGTGACCTTAGAAACAATTCTAGAGACCTACTGATATTTTGGCCACCCAGTACGCTACATAGGGATTTCATCTCCCCTGCCACTTGCATGACACCTTGACCTCACCATAGATTAGAGTGACACACCTATGTAGCGGGTTTTCTTAACCTAGTGGATTTCCCCGTTTACCTGGCATCAAATACCACATGTGAGGATGGGATATTACCTAGTGAGAGTTATTGAGTAGTGTGACTGGATTTCCACGAGATTTAGCTTTCTTTCCTATAACCCTGGAGTTTTCACTTGAGAATTTCCACTCACCCCTCTAGATATATCAGCTATACCATCAGTTTATCCAGATGATTGAGATGTGTATACATTGACCAGGGCACATACCACAGACCAGATGCAGGCTCTACAGGCCATGCAGAGTATGTTATCATACTCCTTGAGACACACTGTGTATGTACAAGTGTTCTCGCCTTCTTTCAGTAGTAGTTAGTGGTTGTATAGATAGTCACCAGAGCCATAGTATACAGTAGAGTCATAGCAGCCATCCTTGTTCTCTTACAGAACAGAGTGAGATACTGACTTAGGACTGAGTCAACTAGGACCCAGTGAGCGGTCCAGTTCCTTATATAGGGACACCTGAGAGTTGGATCTAGACTGGCGACAGTGAGCTGTGCAGCTCAATATCCTATACACCTGTACCCAGTAGGAGACTCATAGCACACGTTAGGATGGTTGTAGGACCTAGGATGGAGTTTCCTGAGAGTATATGTAGTTGAGCTTTTCACATAGATGAGGTTCAGGGACATGGGTAGATGTTAGAAGGTGGTCTTACCCTTGACATAGTTTTCATATACATAGCTCATATTAGAACCTTGCGATACTCTAGAGTATTTGCTTGACCAACCCAGTAGGCCCTTAGGGGTGATCTAGGTTTTCCGCCGAGTTAGCTGTAGGGATCAAAACAGAAGAGAAGGATGATGGTCATGTCAGAACAAGCACAGACAACTTAGAAACAGAATGTTGGTATTGACAGCATCACAAGCAGAACCTGCCATGACGGCATAGCTACAGTAAGTGAGGAGGTACATGGCTATCGAAGAGTAGAGGATACAACAGATGTGTATCCAAGGTCTAGGTTTCAGTTTTAGTAGAACCTCCTTGAGTTGAAATTTTGAGGACGAAATTTTTATAAGGAGGAAAGATTGTAAAACCCACGATTCGATTCAGGGCTTTATATTCAAAACCGGTCCGTTCAACTGTTAGTTTCGAGTCAAGTCAGATTCAGAACACGTGTACTGAGCCGACTCTAGTCGCATGTATGAGCTATGAGGGTCATACGTACCCAAGTATATAATGATAACGTCATGAACACAGTAGAACAGAATGAGTTATCAGAATATATGAGTATGCCAGTTATTTTTTATCTTTTTATATATAGTGGATCGTAGAATTAGTTTTAGGCCATTACCGCGTTAGGACGCGCTACAGGCAGTTTGGGTGGGTTGATAGTCCTAGAGTATATCATTATGATGTTTCGATGATTGTTTTATTTTCTAGGAAATTTTCCCAATTTTCCTAGATTTTTTTAGGATTTTCTATGACTTAGTTATTATTCTTGGCTCGAGACGGAGTTGAGTCAAGTATTATTTACAATATTGCCACCCAGTTGTTTTTTCTCACCCCCGACCCGTTCTTCCTCGCCCAAACCCTTGCCCCGACGCCGCCCTTGTGCAGCATCGCTGCCGCTGCCATGGACACTGGCCTGCTGCCGATCATCGCCAGCTAGCCCCACCACGGCGTCGCCGTGCCGCCCCGACCAGGTTGGCCACCATCTGGTTGCCGCAATGCGAGGAAGCCAGAGGTAGCGCCGCGGCTGCATTTCGTTGGTGTTGCCGATTTCGTCGCCGGCAACCATAGCTGCCACGATCGGGTGGTCGCCTCGACACCCTCGACTACCCAGCAACCCTTCCTGACCGGAGCGGAGGCCATCACCGCCCAGGCCGGCCGGATCAAGTCACCCATCGCCGTCACCACTATTTTGACCATTTTCGGGCGAGCCGCCAACTCCACTAACCATGTCGACACCGTAGACGCGTCGGGTTCATCGAGCCGGTTCTAAGGGTACCCAATACCCTTACTTTTCGGCCAGTAGACGCCGCAGACGGTTCTTGCCGGAAAGCCACCGAAACCCGCCAAAAAACCAGATTTGCAGGAATTTGGTAGATCTTTGGCGGTGTTCATACAGTCGAACCTAATCGACTTTAGACGCCGCCGAGCATCTAATTTGAGCTCCGAGACATGCGACAAAACCCTAACCGTCGCAGATCGCTAATGACATGAGGTATAATTACTTCTGATTTAATTATTTAAAATTGATGATTGTTAGCACAGCATGCTAGGATTGAATAATTGTCATGATAAATGTATGAGTATGAGTGCAGTGATGATTGCATGATGAGATTAAGTGTGAATGAAGAGTAAGTGATCTAATGAGAGCCTGATAAGTGATTACGACGTAACTTAGTAAAACACGATAAGTTGGTGTGAATAAGAGTTAGAATTTCTTTCATACTTATAATTATTTGATTGTTAATTGATGTTGGTTGTATTGTGAATGTGTGTTGGTCATGTTGAGTTTGATGCACCATTTAGTTAGCGGGTGTTAATATTTAGTTTTGACGTGTAGGTACGGAGTAGGAGCTCTCCGCCTAGGCACGATGATTGTTACCACCATTTGGTTCTACAAGATCCGTTTAGGACGCGACTTTGTTTTTACTCTCTTCTATTTTATGTTTATTTTATTATTTGCAAGACGGGTTAAGTGGCATTTTATTTGATCCCACTTAACTCGGGCCATTTAACAGAACAGTTTTCCGGATTAATAACCCCTCGAGGATGAGATCCCTCGAGGATGATTTCGAAAACAAGATCCACCACAAGTTGCCTTCGGGCCTATTATATAAATCCTTCGCTAGGCCTATATATATAATTTTATCGAGTTTTCAGTGAGACAAGAGATGGAGAAACCGACTGCACGTACCATGAATGGATGCTGTGACAGTCAAAGCGGGCTCTGGATTAGTGCCAGCGGACTGTTCCATTCCCGATGGATCCTGACAACTCCGCATTTGAGTTCCTCACACCCGGAGATCGTGGAGGTTTACGGGTACTGTTTAGTACAACACATGTCCGGACTTGTGGTTCAAAGGGTACTAAAGGCGACTGCCTGAGAGTACTCAGCCTTCGTGCTCAAAGCCAAGAGAAATATGGAGGTAAGGAGAGGGATTAGGATTTGAGACCAGAAAATGAAGTAAGAAAATGCCGAGAGCGGCATCAGCAATAGCAGATCAGTAAGTTCGGGATGCTACTGGTCTGCAGCCCATGTTCATGTGGAGTATATGATGTTTTCTTTCATATAAGAGTTTGTTCTCATAGCCAGCTTCTTATAGTTATTTTATTTTTAGGACCAGTAACAATTGTTACTGACGTGTTTTTATACTATATGTAGGTAATAATCACGAATTGGAGGGGCCACCTTGGACAGAGGAGCACTGTTGTTGCTTGCACACATGTCAGTCGATTGAGTGATTATATTTTGTTTTTGATGTTATTATATTGTGTGAACGAAGTTGCGTGATATATAGATACATGTTTGCATATATGTTCATATATAGTATTTTGACAGGGTGACCCTAATTGCACTTTTAGGGGAAATTCTGTCCGTTTTATTTCAGAATTTTTATCGATTTTGATCATAATTGTGATGGTGTGTAATTTACTTTGCATGTCATCCATGTATTATCATGTTAGGATTTTGTGTATTCATTTATGCATAACGAATAATATCTTCATCTTAAGACGCCGAGATTGGATCCGCATGAGTTAGGTTCAGGTTAGCCGACCTAACCGAGGCCTGTAACATGCCGGTTTGGTTCACGAGTGTGAACCGGATTTGGGGTGTTACAGGTGCAGTCATGCCCATTGCCGAAAAACACCAATGGTAGTGCGGCTGGGCTCACCACCGGTTGGGATCGACTGGGGGCATCAAGGCAGAGGCTTTGGTAGTGATGATCAGTGGAGTACGGCCACTGGCTGGCCAGAAAATACCAAGAAAGGGGCCATATCTCCGCTGGATACGGCAACATTGCATGTGCTAATCGTGGCTGCAACGATCGTCATGGGTTGTCTCAAAATGGAAATCTCAACTAATAGAAGTTGTGTGGGTGGTCGGATTGGCCAGAGGTAGCTTGCTGGCACCGGAAAATGGTCCAAAAGTGTGGCAGCGGCTGCTAAAACTGACATCAAAAATGTCGTTACCAACAGCAATTGAGGCGGCATTGGTGGCGATCGTGGGTACGGACTGATAGGCAGCCTGGAGGTGGTCACGGTCATACCAATCCGATGGCCGGGGTTGAGGTGAAAACTCGCCGGTGGCGTGCCGAAGTGGTGGCAGTGCTAAAGGGTGTAACTCTAAAAATCAATGGAAATGTTTGAAATATAAATGGGAGAAAACTAGTGTTGACGTAGACCGCTGTTCAGATCTTGCCACTTGGCACGATCAGAGTATTCGACAACTCGTGGTCTAGTAAGACCTACTTATGGGAATATGGAATGTACATATGGAGAGAAAGCTAGGATCGAAACTGTGTAAAGTCCAAAATGACCCAAGTTCTAAAGGTGACTCTATAGGCAGGAATCGAAGCAAGAATGTTAAATGGGCGTCGAACCCTAAGATCATCAAGCTGGGCCCACAACCCACAGGGGCACAATCGAGTGATCCGAAATTCCTATGCTACATGTAAATGAAATACCCAAAAAATCCCAAATGAATGCTAAACACTGCAACGGCCTAGATCAAGGCCTAAAATCCTGGCTAACTCATAAAAATCATATGTATACCTCATACACACTGATAACTCATGCTCCCCTATATCATATTGAAACTATCATATGCATGTCAGGCATACTCAACCTGTAAAACCCATGATTCGAGTCAAGTTTTTATATTCAAAACCGATCGGTTCGACGATTAGTTTTGAGTTGAGTCAAATTCAGAACACGTGTACTGAGCCAACACAAGTCGGGTGTATGAGCTATGAGGGTCATGCGTACCCAAATATATGATGATAATGTCATGAACACAGAAGAACGGAATGAGTTATCAGAATATATGAGAGCATGCCAGTTTTTTTCTATATATAGTGGATCATAGAATTAGTTTTAGGCTGTTATCACGTTAGGACGTGTTACGAGCAGTTTAGGTTGGTTGATAGTCCTAGAGCATATCATTATGATGTTTCAGTGATTGTTTTATTTTCTAGGATTTTTCTCGATTTTCCTCAAATTTTTTGAATTTTGTTTAGGATTTTCTACGACTTAGTTATTATTCTTGACTCAAGACAGAGTCGAGTCAAATAATATTTACAAGTTTGCCACCCCACCATTTCCTCTCCTCCCGTGACACTTTCCCCTTCCAAACCTTAGCCGACCCCACTGTTTGGTGCCGCCCCCACCAGCGCCGTCGTCGCCTTGCCACCGAGCGTCGCCACCTAGCCCCACCATGGTGTCGTCGTGCTGCCCCGACTAGGCCCAGCCACCATCTGACCGCCGCGACGCGAGTAAGCCACGCCTTTGCACCACGCTTCCTTCACCGATCGCGCTGCTGGCGACCATCGCCGCTATGATCCAGCTGTAGCCTCGACCACCCAGCGACCTTTCCTAACCGAAGCAGAGGCTAACGCCACCCAGGCTGGCCGAATCTAGCTATCCATCACCACCCGCCCTATTTTTGCCATTTTTCGGCGAGCCACCGCCTCCGCCGACCATGTTGACGCCGTAGACATGTCGGGCCGGTCGAGCCGGTTCCAATAGTACCCAATATGACCCCTATCTAGCTAGTAGACGCCGCCGGCGATTGCCACTGGAAAACCGCCGGAGAGGTGCCAGAAAACTACTAAAGCTGCTGGAAAATTGCCAGAACTTGTTGGAAAATCGGATTCACTGGAGTTCGCCGGATCTTCCATGGAGCACATCTAGTCGATCTCGATCAAACTTCGGACACTGATGAGCGCCGAATTTGAGCTCCGAGACGCGCGACGAAACCCTAGCCATCACCGATTGCCAATGACATGAGGTATAATTACCTCCGATTGAATAATTGTCATGATAAATATATGAGTATGAGTGCAGTGATGATTGCATGATGCAATTAATTGGGAATGAATAGTGAGTGATCTAATGAGGTAGATCGAGTTTGAGCATGCTAATCGAGTATGACGCAACTTAGAAAAACAGTATAAAATTGGTTTGAATAGGATGACTTAGAATTATTTTCACATTATGATTATTTGACTATTGATGAATGTTATTCGTATTGTGTGTGATGTTCATTGAGTTTGATGCATCATTTAGTTAGCGGGTGTTAGTATTTAGTTTTGATGCGTAGGTACAAAGTAGGAGCTCGCCGCTTAGGCGCAATGACACGCTTGGAGCTTCTACCAGGTCCGTTTAGGACTCGTCTCTATTTTACGTTCTCTTCTAATGTATGTTTATTTTATTGTTTGCAGGACGGGTTAAGTGGCATTTTATTCGATCACACTTAATTCGGTTCATTTAACCGAACAGTTTTTTAGATTAATAACCCCTCGAGAGATAGAGAAACCGACTGCACGTACCATGAGCGGATGCCGTGACAATCAAAGCGGGCTTTGGATTAGTGCCAGCAGACTGTTCCATTCCTGGGGGATCCTGACAACTCAGCGTTTGAGTTTCTCACACCCAGAGAACGAGGAGGTTTACAGGTACTATTTAGTACAGTGCAGGTCTGGACTTGTGGTTCAAAGGATACTAAAGCCGACTACTTGAGAGTACTCGGCCTTCTGTTAAGTATTTAAAATATATAATATTTACCCATGTTCTTAATATGATTTTGTACTTCCCGGGTATAAACATTATTAATTAAGTAATATTTCTAACACCTTCGTGCTCAAGGCCAGGAAAAATATGGAGGTAAGGAGAGGGCTTACGATTTATTACCAGAAAATGAAGTAAGAAAATGCTGAGAGCGGCATCAACAGCAGATTAGTAAGTTCGGGATGCTACCGGGTCTGCAGCCTAGTGGCTCCTTAGTAGTGCCCTTCAGAGTGTTCACGTGGAGTATATGATGTTTTTTCATATGAGAGTTTGCTCTCATAGCCAGCTTGTTATAGTTATTTTATTTTTCGGACCAATAACTGTAAAAACCATGATTTTTATTACAAGACTCGAACCTAAATATTATGAAATAAATATAGATGAACTAATATGGTTGGTTATCAAGTCGACCGGTCATGGTTCGACTTAAGGTCACCTAGAAAATACCTATTCATGAATGGATGATGGGGTGTGAGAATTTAATGAAGAGGTCGTTGAACCTAGGAAATACCAATGGATGGTGGGGTGTGAGAATTTAATGAAGGGGCTTGTTGAACCTAGGAAATACCAATGGATGATGGGGTATGAGAATTTAATGGAGGGAATCATTGAAGTGTATATATATGCAGAATGAGGGAGTATTTCATCCCTCATCTCCGTCCCAAGTGACCTCCCCATTACTGTGTGAGTATTTCATCCCTCAACTTATTTATTTCCATTAGGATTCTTGCATGCAAGGTTTGTTGAAGACACCCTGCCAATTTGCTAGATCTCCAGCGTCTTATGCATGGGGTTCTTGTTGATTGCTTAGTTGTTTTGTAAATGGACATGTTAATAATTAAATTATCAATTAGATAATGGGGATTTGGATAATGATAATTAATAATTAATTATCATTAGACTTGCAGAAAATTTAATAATGAATGAAGACTAACATGAACTAATTACATCATTTAAAATTGATAGTATATTAGTCATGTAAGTTGCATGTACGTCCATGCAAAATAAAATTATACTAATGTAAAATTTTATGCACTCATTCAGATTAGGGTTCACGGGTCACAGTCAGACAAAATCACAAGTCAGGCACGTATAATATGTAGAACATCGTATTTTTCTTTGTTGGTAGCCTAGGTCGGCCTGAGCCCAGATTCGACCACCATGCACCGAGTGCAACCGGGGTCAAAGAATTGACTCAGTCCGACAAGGGGTCGTATTATGTGCGTAAATTGTGTAATGCATCGACATTGTTTTGGAGTAGTGATAGACGCCCCATAAAAAGGCTACGGCCGGGTGAGCGAGGCACAGCGATTCCTCCATCGCACTGGAGTGTAGTGATAGCCTCCCCATAAAAAGGCTACGGCCGGGGTGTGTGAGGCACTGGCACTAGAATTGGCAGTGAGAGCTTCCCCACAAATGGGGCATAGCATTCACCTGAGTGCAGTGATAGCCTCCCCATAAAAAGGCTATGGCCGGGGTGTGTGAGGCACTGGCACTAAAGTTGGCAGTGAGAGCTTCCCCACAAACGGGGCATAGCATTCACCTGAGTGCAGTGATAGCCTCCCCATAAAAAGGCTACGGCTGGGGCCTCCCCTAAAGGCTACGGCTGAGGTGCAGGCGCTGGCACTAGAATTGGTAGTGAGAGCTTCCCCACAAACGGGGCGTAGCAATCACCCAAGTGCAGTGATAGCTTCCCCACAAAAGGCTACGACCGGGGTGTGGAAGGCATTGGCACTGGAGACGGTAGTGGTAGCCTCCCCCACAAAAGGGCTACGGCCGGGGTGTGCGGATCACAGCGGATACCTCCTCCGCATTGTTTTGGAGTATAGCGGAATCGCTCCACCGCGTATTAAAATAAACATAAGGAAATAGTGGAATGTACTTGATTTGTTTTATTTATTATACTACTTAGTGTTGTAATCACTATCGTGGAATTGCCTCTGCAGGTGTGCAGATACGAAAGTAGATAATTGACAACCAGGGCATGGAGCAAAATAAATATGAGGACTCCTTTTATTATTTATTTGAGAAATAAGTGTGGCTGCTGGAAACGGTCCAAGACTGTGGGATCTTTATATATGTTTTTGTTAAATAAAAATGTTAGATATATTTGCTTAATTGTTGAGTAACACCTGGCCGGCTAGGCCAACAATGTTGTGACAAATGGCCGGGTCGTTACTAATAACACTTGTTACTGACGTGTTTTTATACTATATGTAGGTAATAATCACGAGTTGGAGGAGCCAGCTTGGACAGAGGAGCACTGTTGTCGCTTACACACATGTCAGTCGCTTACACGCATGAGTTAGGTTCGGGTTAGCCGACCTTTAATCTGGGGTCTGTAACATGCCAGTTTGGTTCACGAGCGTGAACCAGTTTTGGGATGTTCTAGAATTGGTATCAGAGCTACTTTCGGCCAATTAAGATGTATGATACTTTCATAGGTGATGTGTGTGCAAAGGCTACTCCAAGTCCAAACTTGTAGGTATGTTTCTGTATATTTTTGTTTACATGCATATATTTCTTCATAAGTTGTTTGGATAGCAGTGTATTCAGGACTTGATCAGAAATATGTGGTGGATCTATAGTTCGGTTAGCACTTCACCACCTCCCCCCTCTTCCACTAGTTTATGACCTACGGGCAATAGTTTTGGCTTCACTTTGCCAGACAGAGGTCTCAATATGATGAGGAAAAGATCAGGACTACTATTGAGGGCCAGTCAGCACTGATGAAAGCAGCCACTCCAGATTTCAGGAGATTACAGTGAGTTCAGCATAGGTTTACCATCATATGTGTCAGCACATGATCCAAACCCCTCTGGATTAGACACGTATGGTTGGACAACCTGAGCCTAGTTGTTAGCAGCCAAGATATGTCAGAGATAGTAGAGTGGATTTATGATGTATACGATCAAGATCAGAATTTTAGCATCTAGATAGAATTGTTGTCGACATGAGTTGCACAACCGCCGATCGAGTGCACAACCGCCGACTGAGTGCACAACCCGACTGCAAACCGAGATTGCACAACCACCTGAATCGAGTAGCAACAACCGCCAACCGAGTTGCACAGCCGCCGACTGAGTCGCACAACTACTACCGAGGTGCACAACCGCTGTCCGAGATGCACTACCACCGACCGAAGACGCACTACCGCCGTTCGTGTATTGCTCATCCGCCGACCGAGTAGATTAGTTAGAGCTTAGTAAGGCCAGAACTTGAGGAACAAGATATAGCTACAATGGAAATTAGCAGAACAGAGAAGAGTTAGGAAAAGTGGGGTTATTTGGATGAGATAGCATAGGATCTGACTTCACAGCTCTCTTGCAATCATTGTTTTGACCTGACACCCTTGGGTCAGATGTATATTGCAAGATAACCCCATCAGGCACTGTTAGTGACAGTCTCATAGGGATGCGCATGGACAGAGTCAGGGAACATGGCAGTATGACCTCCAGATGGGACGGTCACAATGATCAGATTGTGTAGATTTCATGATAGTACATCCATGGGCCACAACCAGCATACACAGATCAGACGGTTAGTAGATGGTCACACACGCAGTTTGACCTATTTAGCGATGGGTCGTCAGTGACAAGAGTTAGACTTGTACTAGAGGATTGGGCATAGATAGAAGGTTAGTGAGGAAGTGTCCTTTAGAAGGATAGTGATTCCCTTGTGTTTCGCCAGCACAATTAGGTTCTCACCTTGAGATATAGGATTGAGCCTTGCCCTGAGTATAGAGGTACCTTTATGGTATTGATTAGGGTTTACAGTGCAGGTAGATGTTGCAGACTGATCTTCCGATGAGGATTCTACCCCAGCATGAGAGCGATGTAGACAGAGACTTCAGACAGAACAGGCCATGCTGACTAGACAGAGTGATATCAATGTATGCTCATCTTCATTGATAGCCTTGCTTGAGAGTCTACCACAGCGGTAGTAGTCATGTGAGTTAAGATTAGTACTACAAATCGGTACGGGACGGCAGGTCACACACCACTGAAGAGCGGACGAGACACGTGTCAAACCTCACTATGAGTCCCCGTAGACTTGAGGGGAGACAGTGGTTCTTTGGGTCGTTTGAACCCCGCCCGTTTAGAAGTGCGTGACTAGTACAGTATCGAGAAACATGTGCCTACTGTTAGCTGATTGAACTAGAGCCACTTAGGAGCCGTTTCTGAGATTCGTCATTGATTGACTATTCCACAGCCTGATCACCTGTGGCATAGTGAATTATGGTGATCTTAGAGACAAGTCCATAGACCTACCGATATTTTGGCCACCCAGTATGCTACATAGGGATTTCAGCTCCCTTGCCATTTACACGATACCTTGACCTTACCATAGATCAGAGTGACATACCTATGTAGCAGGTATTTCTTAACCTAGTGGATTCCCCCGTTTACCTGGCATCAGATACCACATGTGAGGATGAGATATTACCTAGTGAGAGTTCTTGAGTAGTGGGACCAGATTTTCACAAGATTTAGTCCCCTTCCTATAACCTATAGATGTTAGACAGAGTAGAGCTTCCACTTGAGGATTTCCACTCACCCCTTTGTATATGTCAGCTTTACCATCAGTTTATCCAGATGATTGAGATGAGTATACATTGACCAGAGCACATGCGACAGACTAGATGCAGACACTACAACCCCATGCAGAGTATGTTATCATACTCCTTGAGACACGATGTGTATGTGCAGGTAGGAGTGCTAATCGAGCGAGCGAGCCGAGCTCAGCTTGTGTTCGAACTCGGCTCGAATAGTTCGAAACTCGTTCAAACTCGACTCGAGATCGAATGATTTTTGAACATACATGCTCGAATTTGACTCGAATATCTTTATGTGTTGGAGCTCGACTCGAGCTCGAATATACTTAAACTGTTTAATTTTCCCTAACTCGAACCCAGCTCGTTCGTGAGCTCAAAACCGGCTCGATTAAAAGTCAAAAGTACCTCACTTAAAAAAAATGCTATCGATGTGGATTGAACCCACAACGTTGAGGGCATCAACTTGAATACTTACCATCTCAACTATCTCACTTCTTTATTATTATATTGTAAATATATATATATATAATATTTTATAAAAACTATATTATTATATTATTTTATCGAGTCTAGTTCGAGTCGAGCTATGAGTCAAATTCGAGTCGAGTTCGAGCTCGAGCATTTAAATGTCGAGTTTCAAGTCAACTCAAGCCGAGCCAAACACTAAATGCTCACGAGATGGCTTACTCAATTAGCAACCCTATGTACAGGTGTTCTCGCCTCCTTTCAGTAATAGTTAGTGGTTGTATAGATAGCCACCCGAGCCATAGTATATAGTAGAGTCATAACAACTATCCTTTTTCTCTTATAGAACGGAGTGAGATACTCGACTCAGGACCGAGTCAACTATGACCCAGTGAGCGGTCCAGTTCCTTATATAGGTACACCTGAGAGTTGGATCTATACTGGCGACAGTGCGCCATGTAGCTCATTAGTTTACACACTTGACCTAGCAGGAGACTCATAGCACACTTTAGGTTGGTTGTATGACTTAGGAATAGAGTTTCTTGAGAGTACATGTAGGTGACCTTTCACAGATGAGGATTAGAGGGACATGGGTAGATGCTAGCAGGTAGGTCTTACCCTCGATGTAGTTTTCCCAGACATAGCTCAGATTAGAACCTTGCAATACTCTAGAGTATCTGCTTGACCAACCCACTAGGCCCTTAGGGGTGACCTAAGTCTCCCACCGAGTTAGTAGTAGGGATCAGAACAGAAGAGAATGATGATGGTAATGTCAAAACAGGCATAGCCAACAGTAAGGATCAGGACAAAAGAGAAGGATAATGATAATGTCAGAACAGGCACATGAAGTATAGAATCAAGAAAGTTTGATATTGACAAAATCACTAGCAAAACTTGCCATGACGGCACAGCTACAGTAAGTAAGGATGTACATGACTATCAAAGTGTAGAGGATACAACTGGCATGTATTTAGCTTCCACGTAGTAGTTCAATAGAACCTCCTTGAGTTGAAATTTTGAGGACAAAATTTTTATAAGGAGGGAAGATTGTAAAACTCACGATTCGAGTTAGGGTTTTATATTTAAAACCGGTCGATTCAACCGTTAGTTTTGAGTCGCGTGTATGAGCTATGAGGGTCATGCGTACCCAAGTATATGATGATAACGTCATGAACACAACAGAATAGAATGAGTTATCAGAATATATATAAGAGTATGCCAGTTATTTTTTTCTTTTTATATATAGTGGATCGTAGAATTAGTTTTAGGCCGTTACCACGTTAGGACGTGTTACAGGTAGTTTGGGTGGGTTGATAGTCCTAGAGCATATCATTATGATGTTTTGGTGATTGTTTCATTTTCTAGGATTTTTCTTGATTTTTCTGGATTTTTATAGGATTTTCTACGACTTAGTTATTATTTTTGACTCGAGACAGAGTCGAGTCAAGTAATATTTACAAGTTTACCACCCAACCATTTCCTCTCCTCCCCCAACACTTTCCCCATCCAAACCCTAGCCACCCCCACTGTTTGGTGCCGCCACCGCTGGTGTCACCGCCCTAGCCCCGCCATGGCGTCGCCGTGCTGCCCCGACCAAGCCCAGCCACCATCTAGCCGCCGTGACGCGAGGAAGCCGCACCTTTGAGCCTCCCTTCCATCGCCGATTGTGCCGCCGGTGACTGTCACTGCCACAATCCAGCTGTAGCCTCGACACCCTCAACCACCCAACGACCTTCCCTGACCAGAGCGGAGGCCATCACCGCCTAGGCCGGCCAGATCTAGCTACCCATCGCCGCCGGCCCTATTTTTGCCATTTTTCGGCGAGCTGCCACCTCCGCAGACCATGTTGACGCCGTTGATGCGTCGGGCTCGCCGAGTCGGTTCCAATAGTACCCAATATGACCCCTATCTAGCTAGTAGACACCGCCGGCGATTGCCACCGGAAAACTACTAAAACTGCTAGAAAACCGCCAAAACTTGCCGTAAAACTGGATTCACTGGATTTCACCGGATCTTCTGCGGAGCTCATCCAGTCGATCTCGATCAAACTTCGGATGCTGATGAGCCCCGAATTTGAGCTCCGAGACGCGCAACGAAACCCTAGTCGTCGCCGATTACCGATGACAAGAGGTATAATTACCTCAGAGTTAGTTATTTAAAATTGATGATTGTTAGCATAACATGCTATGATTGAATAATTGTCATGATAAATGTATGAGTATGAGTGCAGTGATGATTGCATGATGCAATTAATTGGGAATGAATAATGAGCGATCTAATGAGGTAGATCGAGTTTGAGCATGCTAATCGAGTAGACGTAACTGAGAAAAACAGTATAAAATTGGTATGAATATGATGACTTAGAATTATTTTCACATTATGATTATTTGACTATTGATGAATGTTATTTGTATTGTGTGTGATGTTCATTGAGTTTGATGCATCATTTAGTTAGCGGGTGTTAGTATTTAGTTTTGATGCGTAGGTTCAGAGTAGGAGCTCGCCGCTAAGGCGCGATGACACGCTTGGAGCTTCTTCCATGTCCGTTTAGGACTCGTCTCTATTTTACGTTCACTTCTATTGTATGTTTATTTTATTAGTTGCAAGACGAGTTAAGTGGCGTTTTATTGGATCCCACTTAACTCGGGCCATTTAACCGAACAATTTTCGAGATTAATAACCCCTCGAGGATGATTTTGAAAACAAAATCCACTACAAGTTGCATTCGGGCTTATTATATAAATCCCTACCCAGACCTATATATATATATATATATATATATATATATATATATATGCGGTTATCGTGTTTTCAGTGAGACGAGAGATGGAGAAACTGACTGCACATACCATGAGCAGACGCCGTGACAGTCAAAGCAGGCTCTGGATTAGTGCCAGCGGACTGTTCCATTCCTAAGGGATCCTGACAATTCCACGTTTGAGTTCCTCACACCCGAAGAACGATGAGGTTTACAGGTACTATTTAGTACAGCACATGTCCAGACTTATGGTTCAAAGGGTACTAAAGGTGACTGCCTGAGAGTACTCGGCCTTCGTGCTCAAGGCCAGGAGAAATATAGAGGTAAGGAGAGAGCTTACGATTTAAGACCAGAAAATAGAGTAAGAAAATGCTGAGAGCGGCATCAGCAGCAGCAGATCAGTAAGTTTGGGATGCTATTGGGTCGCAGCCTAGTGGCTCCTTAGTAGTGCCCTTCAGAGTGTTCACGTAGAGTATATGATGTTTTCTTTCATATGAGAGTTTGCTCTCATAGCTAGCTTGTTATAGTTATTTTTTGTTTTGAACCAATAACACTTATTACTAATGTGTTTTTATACTATATGTAGGTAATAATCACGAGTTGGAAGAGCCAGCTTGGATGGAGGAGCTATGTTGTCGCTTGTACACATGTCAATCGATAGAGTGGTTAATATTCTATTTATGATGCTATCATATTGTGAATGATGTGAAATGCTAAGACATGATAGGATATGATTAAATGCAATGAGATGATGTTATGACGTGATGAAAAGCTAAGACATTCATGTAGTACCATGTTAGGGTTTGTGCATTCATCCATACATTGTGAGTTGTATCTTCATCTTAAGACGCCAAGATTGGATCCGCATTAGTTAGGTTCGGGTTAGCCGACCTAATTGAGGCCTGTAACATGCCGGTCCGGTTCAAGAGCATGAACCGGATTTGAGATGTTACACAACCTCCATAACGTGCTCATATGGCAATCTTGGCCTCATACTCATATTTTGAAAATTGGTCAGGGTCGAGCTCACTTGAACCAACTCGATACTTACCCGAAAGGGCAAAATTAAAATTGGGTAAAACCTTAACCTAAAAATGGGGTTTTACACACAATGACCAGTAGAACTCGGATGCAGATCATGTAAATAGGTAAATATGCCCGACCTTCTCTTCTTCTTACCAACACCGGTGGTGTTTGGGCTTCCTCTCTAGTTGCAGGAGAGATAAGTGGTGGGTGGCAACCAAGGTCTGATGGTGTAGAGACGAGGAGTGGTATGACTTTGGATCGACTGATGACTTAGCATTTGGCAGCCAAAAACAGCAGATCAATCCCAGTGTATATAGTCTCTTCCTTGCTTGTGTTCCGACCAGTGGCATTGAGATTTATCTCCTGATACTGCAACAACCTCCAGTGGTAGTGGTAGTGCTTGGTCCAAGGAGAGATGGAGGTTGGGGAACGTGGTTGTAGTATGATACAGTCTTCTGGGTTGTGAAAATTCCTTTGTTTGGTATATCCACAATTGCAAGTGTCCCGTGGTACGTCCATGACCTCTATAGACAACACTTGGTGAAGAGTCAAATTTTAGTGGAAGGTAAGAACATAATCAAGTAATCAAAGTAAGGACGAGGGAAATGAAATTGAATTAGAGGCTATGAAGAATAAGTCGGAAGAAAGGTAGAAGAGAGTAGTTGAGAAGAGAAACGAGTATTGATTTCTTCATTAAAATTCAAATTACAATCTCACCCATTTATGTTCTCCAATTATCATTGAAATTCAAATTCAACTGCAAAAACTAAATTGGAATTGTCCCATTAGTTTCCCACTTAATTCGATGCTTATAAATTAAAAAACTGCAAAATTACCAAAATGTCGTTCTTTCAAATAACGGTTTTAACTATCTTTCAAGTTTGCCTAGTAGTACAGTCCCTTAATAAACCTCAAGGGAGTTAAAATCACCAAATAGTAAAGACAGACATGTGATATTCTCCCACAACACTCTTGATGGATCCAGTCCTCTCCACTAAGCCAACACTTCCAATTTGGAATCTTTTTGCCTTGTATTGAGAAAGGAGGTTGGTCATGGGTGCAAATAATCACCAGTGGTGGTAATCATGGGTAGAAGTGAATGTACTACAATAGTTGGTCCCAACTTAGCTTCCAAGAGGGATACAAGAAAAACATTTTGAATCTACATGTCTACTGGCAATTGTAATTTGTATGCCACGTCCCCAATTTGTTGTGGGACACAGTATGGACCATTGTAGTGAGGAGACAATTTTGTGTGCTTGTCTAATCTTAAGCACATTTGTTTGTATGGTTGCAACCTAACATAAACCAAATCTCCTAGTGCAAATTTTTGGTCATGGTGCTAGATATCAAATAACCGTTTCATCCAGTTCTGAGTTTGTTGTAGGTTGGATTTCAGTAGTTACAACATTTTGTCTCTACATTGCAATGCTTGCTCCACTTCAGTGGATTGTGCAATACCTAGAACATAGTTGAGTAGATTTGGTGGCGGTCTTTCATGTATGGCTTCAAAGGGGGAACATTTTGTTGAACTTTGATACCCTGTGTTGTAGCAGAACTTTACCACTTCATTCTTAAACAGAACAGAAATGTTATATTATTTAATATTACTATCTCTTAACTTAATTACATAAAAGACCATGCCCACAAAACCCTTTAAGATCTAAACCTACTTGGTATCTTCGATAGAAGACAACCACTACCTCCAATCAAAATAAACGAAATGTAAACATTATTGGAAATACAAGTTCCCAAAATATGGGTTATTATATTAGTATACTAAGTCAAGAGCAAAGATATTTGATGACCAAAATAAAATAAAAAAACAACACAACAACAGACGACGGGAATATATATGTGTGTGAAGACTTTAGCATCCCCCTTTAGCCACCAGTGACATTCAAGGCACACCACCTACATAAATATTAAAAAGAAAAAAATGCCAGTACAAGTTATGCAGCAAGTTACCAGTATGTAAATTAAAAACTATAATATTAAATTGGCATACGAACTCAGTAGTTTATAGTAAAGTAAAACAATAAGGGGATAGCATACCAAAAGAAGAATCACGCAACACCTAAAGGAAACTAAACTGGGGTGCGTCCCGCAGCTGATTGTGCAAGATCCTTTCCCCTATCCTCTCGAATTTCACTATGCTCCTTTCCTCTGAGCTCTACAAGCAAGCTAAGTATACCGCATTCATGGCATACACTGCAGAATACCGTACCTCTAACCTTACACCTCTCTAGGTGTGAGAATATAATAGGCATAGGTGTGAAAATGATGTAGCAAGAAGAGAAAGTTGACCGTTGCATCAATCCAATCGATAATGAAACAACTAGGCTCCTCAATAGGTCACACTCTGGGACTTACTGTTCAAAGTGGAACTTACCTAAAACAATCTCCCCACTTTCAAAATCACGAAAATATAATATAATAATAGTAGGCATCGGTAGGGAATAATAATATTAATAGGCCTTCAAAAAGAAGACAAGTTGTAATGGATATTTTAGTTTTTGAAAACAACTCAAGGGATCTCATCTTCAAGAGTTATTAAACACGACGTCTAAATAGCCCAAATTAAGTAAGTTACGATAAAACTACCACTTAACCTATCATATGATATAAAACAACTCACCCATCAGATAAGTGTAAAATCAGAAATGAGTCATAAACGTACCTAATCTCCAAGCTCCAAGCAATCCACAACCACACAACCTATGAACGAACACAACTCAACATCCAACACAATTTATATGGTGCATGCGTGAGAATGTGTTATCAAACAAGATAAAATTAATTTGAATCAATTGGTATATATATTTGTAGATTACAATAGATGAATAAAAATATGACATGAATGAATGAAAAAGAATGATAACAAAATAATAGTGCAAGAGTTACCAGAAGATTTAACCAAACCGTAAGTATACAAGATCAAGGTTCTAGATCTAGTCAAAAGTTATAGACTTTCATCAAATGTTAAGAAAAAGAAGAGAATTAAATAACAACTTACTCAAAAGTATAATGGTTCACCACATATTCAACAATGAAAATATCTATTTTAAAGTATAGTTGACGTACGAGTACCTCGTTGTGTAACAACTTTGATGGTAAATTTCGGCGAACTCCGGCAGGCGTCAATGTTGGAAAAACTCAACAAAAGGTGGAAGGATGACAATAATACGATTTAGAATTTAGTGTAGAAAGACGTGCCTATAAAGACAAAGGTTTTAATAGGAAAATGAAAAGACAATGAAATAAAAGTCAATGAATCTTGGTATAGGAAATTGAAGAGGTGTACATGAATGCATATCCAATTAATAGACATGATCTACTATGTGGTATGGTAAGTGACATGACTCATGAAATCTTTATGACTAACTAAATTTAACTTACACAAATTTTATGCTTTTTTAACGATATAATACTAAAGAAATCTTTAAATGAGTATGAAGTCAAACTACTCATATACATAAAGTAGAAAACTATCAAGAAGTGATCTGACAACAAGCCAAAGGTCATATCAACTTAAATATTTGATAACATATTGACATTAAATGAATGACTAAAACACCCCTCCCTCCCAAAAGACAACTCATGCCAAACAAAAGCACACCAATAGACATCCACATGAGCCAAAACCTTCCAAACCAAGGCACGAGCAACACCAACCCTCCCTAGAACTGAGAGCCAAAAGCCAAGCCAAACTAAATTGAACCAAAAGGCAAATTGAATCAAACCAAAGGTCAAACCAAACTGAAAAACAAATAAAATCCTATGCCAAAGGGAACAGGTTTTACACCATGAGAGCCATTTTAGTTAGTCCTTTGGTCGATCCCCTACGAAGTAGTTGTTGTGTTGTTGCAGTGCATCGTGCAAGTGGACGCATCACATAAGTAATAAAATGATGAGTGAATATTGTTCCCACAAGGATTTGATGTTCTACCATAATGATAATAGCTATATTATTAAACCTATTGATTTGTCTAAAGAGAATATATGTTATTATGAAAATCTATTCTAAAATTAACAAACTAAGGGCATGAAACTGATATACTATTTTAACCTAAAAAATGATACAATGGCACTGAGACAGAAAACAATAGCCAAAGTTAACACAAATTCTTTTAATGAAAATGGATTTGGGATGGATGATTTTACTTGGTTAATTGGTAGCACATCTTGTTATGTTAATCAAGTCACACATAATTACAATTGATATCCATAAAAACGAATTTAGTTGTAAGAGACTTCTGCATCTTATTATAACCTACTACCCTAGAATCATTTCACATTCCTTTGCAAACAAAACTAGGCTGGTGCATTGCAGTCACCTCCCTTATATTGATATTTACGATTCTAATACATTCCTACAGTTAAAAACTCTAACTACTTCATCAATAGATATCATCGACCTGCTTATTCTTAGGTCTCGATTGAGTTTTTTGATCACGCAAAAGTTAGCTACTCTCTTAAAGCATTAAAAACAGGTATGAAATAATCAACTCACAATTAGTGTAATAAGATAACACAAATATGATTTACTACATATCAACAAATATCCATCGTACACCCCATATCACTAACATTTATCCTATAAAAGAATAATAATACATTATGAAGCTCATCAAAAGGAGATAACATTGTAAGAATATAAGAGAAAAGTTATGCAAATCTGTGAAGATGAAGCCTTGGTGTGAACTTTTCCTTTGTAGTACTATTTCTTTATCACTCAACTTCCACAACTTCTTCTCTATAACCTTCGACTCCTCTTTTACATCAGTGGCGTGGACCTTGGAAGGATGAAAGATGAAAAGATGAAGATTGAGTTTTCGTCCTTCAATGCCTTCGTCTAATGGATTTATATATTTCACTTATCTGGGTTGGTCTCCCTCTACAATGTGAGTGAGGGTATATAGCCGATGGAGGTAGAACTCTTCTTCATAAAATAACAACTTTTTGATAAGTTCTTTCCTCTTAAGTAGGACAGGCATTGACTCCATCATCCACACTTTTGATTGTGCTTGTATCCTGGCTTCCTTGTTGTCTCTACAAGTTGGTGGAGTTAGTGGAGTTGTCTCATAGAATTCAAGTAATTAAAATTGGAAGGACATGCCAAACCAGTGGAGGAAAGTCCCTTGCAACTTTTATCCCAACTACTATACAAGAGAGTTTGTTTTAATCACTAACAGTTGATGGATGTGTTCCTTTCTTGCACAAATGTGTTCCTTTTTAGTCTTCGAAGTGTCCATCTAACAGTTTGAGAAGAGAGATTGGGAAAATTAGGTAGATCTATCCAAGAGGTGGGGAACAAGTGCATGTGTGCAGACTTCCTGGTCAAAAGTACGTACAAGGATTTGCAAGTCTGATCATGTGAAGAGATTTAGAAGTCCAAAGTGGTCTATCCAAAGTTGGTGGTGGAGTAGCTTGATCCTACTTACAAGTGTCTATGAGCCTTGTTCAATATCCTTAAAAAATATCATTCTTTATTTAGAATTGGTTACAAATTTATACATATTCACTACAACTTGCAATATTTAAAAAAATGCTTGGGAAAACGGAGCTAAGGCCTAAAAATGATATGCATAAACTATCAAACTGTTTTCTTCACTTATGAAGTATCAGCAACAATGGTACATCTGAAGGATGTGATTGATGCCCTGAGTTTTTCCATTTGTCTATAGGTGGTAAGCATAGCTAAAATTAAAGGAGGTGCATTGTAGTTGGAACAATATTTCCAAAACTCACTAGTAAAAATGGCATCCTTGTCTCATACGATCATTTTGGATAATCCATGGAGTTTGAACACCAAATCAAAGAAGACTTGAGCAACAAAAGAGGTCGAATATGGGTGTCCTAAAGGCATGAAGTATGCGTATTTGGACAATCTATCCACCACCACTAAGATAGAAGTTTTTCTAACAAATTAGGGAGGCCATCCATGAAATCCATAGAGATATATGCCCAAACATGTTGTGGAATAGGAAGGGGACTAAGTAGACCAGCCGGAGTTGCTGTGGCCAGCTTGTGGCTGTGGCATACAACACACATCTGACTGATGTTGTGTATCTGATCTTTCACATTTGACCAAAAATTGTGGCTTGTAGCTGCTGTAAAATTTTGTAGTACCCTTCGTGATCCTTTATGGAACTCTTTAATAATGGTGCGGTCAATTCTGAAGTGGTAGACAAGTAGATTCTATTCTTATAAAATATCAGTCCATCCCTAAATTCTCAATGGAGGCTTAACTTACTTGTAGAAATTACATCGACAATATCTTTCAAACTTGAACTTATAGACACTTCATCTTTGATTGAATCCAACCAAGCTAGAATTGGATTGGATATAGCAAAAATTGTTGATTCTTCAGTATAACTAGACAAGGCATCTACAGGTGACTTCTCACTGCCCTTTTTATATTCAATTGAAAACTCATAGCCCATCATTTTGTGAAGCCATATTTGTTGGGTAGGTGAGTGAATTTTTTACTGTTACAAACACTGAAGGCCAGAGTGGTCTATCCCAACCACAAATTTTTGGCATAGAAGGTGCTGCCTCCATTGTTGGACTGATAATATGAGTGCTAATAGCTCCTTGTTCGTATGTAGAGGAGCAAGTTTCTCCCATGGAGTGCCTTACTAAGGAAGGCCACGAGTTTCCCATTCTAAATTAACGTTGCACCTATGCTTTTATTTGATGCATCGCACTCAATCTGGCATGTTTGAGTGAAATCTGAAAGAGCTACAATTGGTTCTGATATGAGCCTGAACTGTAGTTGTTGTCCACTGATTCAAGCCTTTTTTGTGCACGTTAGTTTAGGGCTCGGCAATGGTTCCATAATGCCTAATGAATTTAAAGTAATAGCCAGTGAGACCTTATTATCCTCTCAGTGATTTCAATATGGTTGGTTTCATCCATTCTCAAACAACCATGATCTTCTCTACTTCCATCGCTACTGTGCCCTTGCTACTAATGTGTCCTAGAAGGAGAGGTTGTCTTAGCCAAAAGAATATTTTCCCCTACAAACAAACAAGGAGTGATCTTGTAGAGTATCCATGGTCAGCCGCAAATGTTTGGCATGGTCCTTCTAGGACAAGCTATAGACCAAGATCTTATCAAAGAAGACCAATAGGAATTTTCTCAAGTGAGCATCGAATATTTGATTCATTAGTGATTGAAAGCTATCTTGTGAATGTTGGCCTCAGACATGCTAAGTTGGTAATATCCCAAGCAGAGGTCTAACTATGAAAAATAGTAGCTTAAGCCAACTCATTCAATAAATCATCAATCAAGGGAATAGAGAATTTATCCTGCACACTAAGAGCATTTAAAGCTTTATAGTAGATGCATAATCTTCACGTCCCATTCTTCTTTGTAACCATGATTACGGGTGAAGAATAACTACTCAAACTAGGTCTGATGATACCTGCTTCCAACATTTCATCTACTTGCTCGTTGATCTTTGACTTCTGTAGTGGAGGGTATCAGTATTGTCTTATTACCACATGTGCTATTTCTTCTACCAAGGGCATGTTGTGATCATGAGTGTGAGTTGGAGGAAGAGAATCCGGCTTCTCAAAGATGTCAACATAATTCTTTCAAGAGGGAATCCAATTTGTCCTACTGCTCTCTATTCACAAGCGTAGTCCTCACTTTTGGCTCAATACCCATCTTAGGGCTAGGATTGATTGCCAACAAATGTTGGCATACACCTTGCCTTCTTTTCTTAGCTTCTTTAAGGTTTTTGCCTTGATCCACTACCTTGACAGGAGGCTTACTAACTCCTCTGAATGTAACTGATTGCCTGTTACGATTGAATGTAATGTATAGTTTGGAGAAATCGCACATGATTGGTCCCAAAGTTTTGAGTCATTGTATAGTTAGCACCATATCATACTCTCTCAATGGCAATAAATAAAAATTTGCTATTAAAGTCTGGCCTTGCACAACCATTGTACATTACTGCAACATCCTGAGCTCCTTAGTCTTGCTCCATTGGCTACGACCACTTCTAGGCCCTTCGAGTTGTCAGGAGTCACCTTCAACTTCATAGGTAGTGTTGGATCCAAGAGGTAGTTAGTGCTTCCAAAGTCTACCAAAATCTGAATGAGTTATTGTTTTTAGACCTCTTATAGGTTTAGTGGTTTTCCGGGTAAACTCACCCATGTAAGCTTGTAAAGATAATTTCAGCAGGTTTGCTTACAGTGACTCTACCACCATTTCTTCTTAATCCAAGTCCTCGTATGAATTTGATGTCTCTTCTTCTTGTACTACTTCAATAGAAAATAACTTCTTGCACCAATGTCCTAGCATATTGCTCGTCACAATCAAAATAGACCCTTTGCCTTTCGTGCCACCATTTCCTCAATTGTCAATTTCTTCAAAGTTAAAGTTGTTTTCTTTTCTCAACTCTATGATGCTGAGGAAGAATTAATTCCATTTCCACCATTGCTTGCTCTGGTAATTCCTCCTTGTAACCTAGTTGTGCCTTTAGATCAACTGTTACAAGACTCATGCAACATAGCATAGCTCAAGGCAGCTTTGAGGGTTTTGTTGAGAAAAATCCTCAAAAGTTGGAGATCAACAATAGCAAACACAAGATTTTAAAAAATAATGCCTGAGAAATAAAATAAAATAATACCAAAAGAAATAGAGATTTAACGTGGAAAACCTTCTTCTATCGAGAGTCAAAAACCATGAAACAACAACGAACAATTGACTACTTCAACCAAAGATTATAGTCATCAAAATATAGAGAAGTTCAAAAAAATTACTCACTCAACCTAAGCTATTGAGATTACAAGATTTCTTTCTCTCAATACTCCGTATAAGATTAAACTCGTGAATATTTTCCTATCTTCTTTATCTCTATATCTCCTCTCTATCTCTCTCTCTTTTTCTTTCCTCTTGTCTTTCTTGTCTTGTTTTCTCGGCTTGTGTTATTTTTAGAATGAGGCAAATGAAGCTCAATTTATGGAGAAGCTTTGAGACCGTTCATCCTCCATGGAAAAACAAACAGCCACCTCTGTTAGTATTTCGAGATTCTTTTAATATTTCGAGTGTGACAAAGGGCTACATATCATTAATACAATTACACATATTAATCGATTCTTTTAGTATACCGAGTGTGACAATGCTCGTTAAGTACTTTTCAAAACCCACATACAAAAAATAATTCATTACTTCAGTGATTCCTCCTCTGCCTTTGACATCAATAGAATGAATTGTCTGTAATATTATTGGGATGATCCAGTTTGTTTAAATTTGGCCAATTCTCTAAAGGGATCTTCAAATTTTGAGTCGCCATACTGCACGATCACTTCTTGTTTGAACTCAGATCATGAGATGAAGTTATGATTTCTTTTATGCAATTGGTACCACATTTGTGCCTCATCATCCATGTGATATGCTGCAATTACAACCTTGTTCTTCTCCGACGTTGCAAACATGTCAAAGTTCTATTCACAATGTGAGATGCAAAATACTAGATCACCTTGCCCATTATATCTTTTAAACTTAAACAACCCAACTTGGGACACCAATGACGAATCTGTTATTGCCAAGTTTTTAAGCAAGTTTGGTTGAATATAAGATTCTGATCTACGATCCAACAAATAACTAGATTTTGGACTCTTGGGAAATGCTGCTACCTCAATCTTGTTAAGTCTGGAATTCATTGCCATTAGAGACTCTAATATTACTTTCACTAGCCAAAGACCGGCACGATGCACAATGTATGCTTAAAACTAATGATGATATATATTAAGAATATATAAAATTAATTTCAAAATTATTATGATATTATTTTTAAATAAAAATAATGAACATTTATTTATGTTTAACAAAAACTATAGTTATACAAAAATATCAAAAAAATAATTTCAATGTGTAAAAAATAATAATAACTAAATAGAATTTATTTTTAAAGATTTTTAATTCAATTATAATTATTTTATTTTTATAATTCCTAATTTAAGTAGAATTATAGTCCAAAGCTTTCCTAATAATAAATAATAATAATCATACTTTAAAATTAAGTGAGTTTGCCATTGATTTGCCAAGTCGTGGCATTGTTGTTGTTTTGGGTGTTTAGTTAGCTTATGGTTACGTCGCATTAGAGTTGTGACGCATCCATCTTCTGCATACCCACTAGCCCTAGTCATTTCGTACTAGCTTTCCCTCATCAATCCCAACTTGTTTTCCCTTTCCCCCCTTCATTTCCCCTCTTTTCTTGCCATCTTGGGATCCAACACAGCAGTGCTAGGCCCCAAGGCTCAGCGACTGGCATGCATGTGGTGTGCCATGCGTGTACTTATGCTGTGATTTGTTTTTTTTATAAAACCTAGCCCCATCTCATTTTCAAACCCTCTTCTCTCCTCCTCTCACCCCTTGGCCACCACCATCTCCCCATTTCCCCCTTCTTCCCTCTCTTTTTGGATCTTCTTCTTCTCTTCTTTTCCTCCTTTCTCTTCCCTCTTTCCCCCTCTCTTCCCCCATTCTTCTTCGTCTTTGGGGTATGCTTGTCTCCCCTTTTCTTTAGTTGTTTTCCATGATTTGCATTATTTCATGTTAGATCTTGATAGAATCAAGTAGATCATATCATTTTAATCATTTTGCTAAATTATTTAATAAATTTTGCAAGTTAGATCATTACAAAATTTTGATCTTTGTATAAAGTTTGCACCTTTATTGATGTTTGGAATGTGTATTCTGTGCTTGTTGATTTTGTGTGGTAAAATGCTTCTTAGATTACCTAATTTAAATTATAACAATAACAAACCTGAATTTTATAAAATTGGGTTGCATGCAAGGCTCTTAGATTGTGTACCAATTATTAATTAATTAAATAAGGAATGTGATAACTGTGTGACCTTAATAAATTTTACAATGAAATTAATTTATTTATTAAATTATATAGATTTAATTAATAAAAATCATTATTTGCATACTTAGGTTGGGTGATTGCGACATCTTAATTTGTTCCCCAAGAGACAATTAAATCCATTAGATTTGACATCTTTCAAGTTCCAGATCTCAATTCGCCTTGGTGATTTAGCCATTAAGTTGCCAACTAATTTAACAACCAAAATAGATCACTTTAATAATTAATCAGTTACTGTGTGACTGTTTAGTATAATAGGATATCTCAAGTTTAGATGTCTAGATACCTGAACAGGCTAGCATCTTTTTGACATCTCAATTGCATGGGTTTAAGCCCAAATGATGTTCCCAATATACCGACATCACACTTATGATTTTAACACATGGTTTATTAACTTGTTCAATTTATTACAAGATATCAGATTTCATGTCTAAGCATGATTGCTAGATCAGATCAGTGTGTTTATTTAATTTCCTGTTGCATGCCATCAATCTTCATGCATCTATGATTGTTCATGCATTACACGCATTCATCATATAGGGGTGTGTAACTATCTGCATTGTTTGGCCGCTCAGAGTTTGGCTTGTCGTAGTAAGATGAGGAACTCTTCTCAGGTCCGTTAGGACTCTCTTCTGCTTGGCTCACATGATTTGATTTATACTGTTGAACATAGTTAGTGGCATTTCATTAGATCCTACTACCTATGGGTTATTTAATCGATTTACTAGATTAACAAAACCTCAAGGAAGATATCCCTTGATAAGTTTTCGAAAAATTATAAGATCAAGTTCAAAAATTATAAGATCAAGTTCAAAGGTGTACTTTAGCGCTATATGACATATCCATGCCCAGACGTGATATCTGTATTACGATTTTGAATTTTGACTTGCACAGGAGATGGATGGGGTGTGTGATGTCACTAAGGCCCAGTTGGTTCCCACCTATGGTTGCTTGGTGACGATCTTGTTTATATGATATCTGCATATAGTTATATTTCAGTAGTTTTAGCTTGTTACCTCTGTCAAGTATATCCAGATCACTCAATGCTGCGGTGATTATTAGCGAGGCCCTATTGGGCATATTACCTACATGTTATCATGAATGATTATCCAATCTATGTGTATGGATTATCATGGATTATAATTAGGCCCTACTGGTCACTTGCTTATGATCTATGTGTTGTGGAGGAGTTATTGTTTCTTTTCAGTTTCTTGCGAATAACAATTTTATCCATCTACTAGTATTGAGATTTTCCCTATTAGTTATTTAGGATTCAATGACACCCATTACTGAAGCATTTTCTTATATTGTATAGGTGAGCATGCTTGCTGTTGGTTAGTGTAACTACACAGATCACGAGAACCCTGTTGGATGCTAGGCAGGTGTTTTGTGTTTTGGGCTTTTGGTTGTATTGTGTGTCCCTTGGGGACTTTGTTATCTACTGGTTATGTATTTGACTCTTTCACGTTGATGTCTTGAGATTGTAAATCATGATGTGATGTTGTGGCTATGTGGCTTTAAGACGTGTGATGTGACCCATGTCAACTTATGCCTAGTGATATGATACTATAATTATTTGCTAGCTTTTGTCTACCTTAATGTATTTCCTCTGTTTTGCAATCGGAATACTATAAGCCATACAGGTCTAACTTATTTTATGCATGTTACTCCAAACCTGGAGTCCTAAAATTGATGGTTAAATAAATATCTAGGTACGTAAAACCATGTTACTTGTACAGGTACACAGATTTTTTATGATTATTGTAATTGTAGGAGAAGGGCTCATGTAAAGGCCATGTAAGCTCACAGCCTGATGAATATGAACTCTTTGTTAAATATGATGAAATGATTCAAAAATATGGCGTAATGTCTTGAAATTTTATATGTGAATGTTAAATGATATAATGAAATATTTCTGTGACTGTTCTGTGATTGAATGACAATTATACAAGTTTAGTAATTTTTCCATTATTCAATTTATAAAGAGAGTCTCCCGAATTTTCTTAAGAAATTTAATCTCCTATGTAAATTCAACTTATTTAGGTTGGCCTATTTGCATGAGTAAAAACATAAGTACCTTGCATCCATTATGATGTGTCTGCATATTAGATTCCCTTAGGTTCCGTTCTTGAGACCTTAATTGGTTAGGTCCTTATGTCAATTCTTAGGTTATGAATTTGTATCTTGAAACAGTTAGTTTTGCGGGCCAAATCAAGGTATTACACCAACTTAGTCAAATAAAGTAGAATTGAGGTTATATCTTCATCTAGATCAAGAGAATCACTGGCCCCATCTTTCCCTAGTTCGGCATAGCTTTGATACCAGTTTGATGCACTCTTCCGGGTTTGTGAGGAACCCTTTGTTCTCTAGATCCACAAGTGCACAATCGAATGATTTCATGGTACATAGATGACCTTGATATACAGCACTCAGTGATTGGTCGAATTTGAGTAAAAAGTATGAATATAATAAGGAATCAGAGTAAGGGTGAAGGAATTGAAATTGAGTCAGAGGCTAAGAAGAAGTTGAAGAAAGAGAAGAAGAGGGTAGTAGAGAAAGAGAAGTGCGTATTGATTTTTTCATTAAAATTCAAAGTACAATTCTCACCCATTTATATTCTCCAATTATATTTGAAATTCTAATTCAACTAAATTCAAAACTAAATTGGAATTGTCCCATTCGTTTCTCGTTTAACTTGACGGATCCAAACTAAATTCAAAAACTAAAAATTACCAAAATGTCATCCTTTCCAATAACTATTTTAACTAACTTTTAAGTTTCTGTATCATAGTAACTCTGGCCTGAGGCAATGATGAATCATCGAAGGAGGTGGTGGCAAGCTCGGTAAGAATGCACCGGAATTTCTGCTTCCTCCAGCAATTGAGACAACGGTTGTTGTGCTGGTCCGATGTGATGAGGCAAGGTGGCAGCAACATATTCCAAAGGATTCACGTCCAAGCTTCTGTAGTAATCCTTCGAGGCAGCGGCAAGGCTCCAGCGTCCAGATCTCAGGTTCGTCCCTCCATGGAAATGCAATTCTGGTAGCAGCTGAAGCTTCACATACTCATTAGAAGGCTGGTAAAGCAAAGAGTCTCTGGCAAGGCACTGAGGAGCTATTGACAGTGCTGGCAGGACTCGTGCAGGACATGATCAAGCTGCGGGCAGGGAGACAAGCTCCTCTTCATTCCCAAGTTTTCTTGTAGTGGAAAGGGCTATATGTGTAGGGAATGTTGTTGCAATTAATCATAAAAAATCTTTTAAAGAAATCACAAAAGATCCAGAAACCCCCAATTTTTTGTTACAGTGTGGGGAGGGGGGTCAATGAAACTGATAATATTAATTGCACTTGTAAATATTGCGAGATAAGTTTTTAAGTACTAATCATATTTACACAATTTTTATACACAGCCCAACCTAAAAAATACTATAAACCCATTAATTCAATTATTCTCAACTATGTAAATCTGATTTATAGGTTTTTGGGCCTAAAAAATAAAGAATAAAAGAAATTCATGTTAGATTTACAAATTAAACTAAATAAGTGTATAATTTTATTCACATTAAATTAATAAGAAAGTATTATTTATATTTTCGATCTATTTTATTAATAGAAATTAGATTCGCCTACCCTAACCTTTATTTATGGTTTATCAAAGGCGGCACATTCGAACGAGTTGAGTTCACACCGCGCCAAAACTCGGCCGTCCCCAATTCCCCCCAACCCCCCCCTCTCCCGCCGCCGCCGCACCAAGCAAAACCTAGCGCCGCCGCCGGTGATCTCTGGCGAAGTCGACCTCCCCTCCTCCTTCTCCTACTTCTTCTTCTTCTTCTTGTATTTTGCGGTGGTGGGTGCCGTTGCGGGTCGTGGGAGGAAGATGAAGAATTTGAAGCTGTGGTTGGAGTTGGGTGTGGACGTGGAGTTGCAGTCTGAAGATGAGTCGCTTTTGTTTTCGGCATTTGATGTTGAGCATGATCGCATGTTCTTCTCTTCTTCATCGGGTGTCATCCACTCTCTTCACCTTAATCCTTCACAAGTGAGAGTTTGTTTTTATTTTTATTTTTTCTGTATTTGTTGTTGGCTTTGTGTGTGTTCTTCTATTTGCTTGGTAGCTATGGGACCTTTATACTCCCAATTCGAACAAAGGCAGTAAATTTGCATGTTTTTTACGTATGTGGTTTGTGCCTAACCTATAGAGTGGAAATTGAATCTGTAAATTTTCAAAAAATTTTAACATGGTTGAAACCTTAAATTTGCAATTTTTGAAGTATATAGTTTTGAAATTAACCTAGAGTGGAAACGGAATCTGTCATTTTTTTTTTTATTTATAGAAAAAAACATGGTTGAAACCGAAAGGCAGTAAATTTGTAATTCTGAGACTGTGAGTGTAGGAGTTTACCTGGAATTTGTTTAGTAATATGATGGTTTCATTATGTGGCTGTAGCAACACCTTGAAAATGAGTTCTCTTACGTTGGGATCCAATCTGAATCTCTTCCTGATGTAAAAATCCTCTATGTTATGAGATAGAAAGAGTGAAGATGGTTTCCAATGGCTTGGCTTCACGCGATTATGCCCCAAAATTTTATATATATATATATATATATATATGCCTTTGTTTTAGAGGAATTTTTGTTAAACTGATGCCGCCCTTTCCATGATGTCTTCAATATAAGTTGGGCTTCCTCTGTATTTTAATTTTCTTCCCTATTTAATGGTCACCGCTAGGATCAGAAGGGGGCGAAATGTTTGAAGGCTGATCGAGGTGGCTTCATTGATTTGGAATCCGGTGATCACGTTACTGCCCTGGATTACCTCATGGAGAGAGAGGTTCTCATAGCTGGAACGTTGAATGGCTTTCTCTTACTCTACAGTGTTGATAACTGCTCTACTGAAGTTGTGGGTAGGGTTGATCAAAGTATCAGGGACATTTCTCCAAGCCCTGATGGAGCTCTTATTGCAGTAGCTTTTGGTATTGGCCAGATACTTCTTATGACCCAGGATTGGGAAGTTCTGTGTGAAACAACGTCCGATAAGCCTGAACATGATAATGTAAGTTTAGTTCATAAGTTCGAATGCTGTATTTTGTTTGTGATCCATTCCACTTAACTGAAATCGAGCGTTATTGTCCATGTTCCTTATGTTTGGAATCAACTGCTGTAACTGTCCCTGTGCCACATTTTCTAATTGAGCTGGTCTGACGCAGCCAGTTTCTCCAAGTAATGTTAAATTCAAGCATGCTCATACAATTTATGTGAAGCTTTTCTTCTAGTAGATCAAAATAGAAATGGCTAGCTCAGCTAATTGAAATTTCCACTCTAATACATTGGATTTGTACTACTTGTTTATATGCCTTGCACTTTCACTTGGCTTTGGTGTATTTTTAGGGAATCATTTTTATTCACTCAATGCACATATTTCTGTTGGTACTTTGAATGTCAGAAACTGACTGTGGAGGATTCCAATGACCAATTCAATCGTTCAAATGAGACTCATATTGCATGGAGGGGAGATGGTAAATATTTTGCTACTCTGGAAAGACCTTACGGATCATTTTCCTTGCAAAAAATTAGGATATGGGAACGAGAATCTGGTTCTGTTCATGCTTTATCAGATTCCAAGACTTTCATGCGAGTTTGCTTGGATTGGATGTCCTCTGGGGCAAAAATAGCTGCTTCATATGATAGAAAGGCAGAGAACAAGTGCCCTTCTGTTGTTTTCTTCGAGAGAAATGGCTTGGAGAGGGGATCATTTTCCATTGAGGAGTCATTAGATGCAACAGTTGAATTCCTCAAGTGGAACTGTTACTCTGATCTTCTCGGAGCTCTGGTTAAATGTGATGCCTATGATGCTGTTAAAGTTTGGTCCTTTAGTAACAATCACTGGTATTTGAAACAAGAAATAAGGTTTCATAAAAAAGATAAGGTGAATTTCGGCTGGGACCCAAAACGACCATTGCAATTGATTTGCTGGACTTTTGATGGCCAAATCAAAAGCTATAGTTTTTTCTGGATAACAGCAGTCACAGAAAATTCAACTGCTTTGGTTATAGACAATACTAGAGTCTTAGTAATCC
>JAURVB010011571.1:0-19692 GCA_033002965.1 Piper betle | reverse complement strand
ACAACTATTATTCATGACCCACCCATTGAAAATATTAGAGTTTTCAACTTTATTTTTAATTTATTTGATTTAATCAAGTAATTCTTCTAAAGGAGATTGCTATCTTAATAATATTCTCGTATGAAAAATAATTTGTTGTAAGGTCTTCCAATCAAAATTTTTGGTAAAACCCAACAAATAGTTAGAGAATCATAAGTGATTACCTAGTTTTCTTGAAATAACAAAAGTGTTATAAGGGTATTTAATGGGTGAGTAATTTGTTTGCATTTGACTGGGGTTGCAGGGCCTTATAAGTGATTATTATTCATTCTTATAATCTACTTGACAGGCAAACCATATTCCACCTCTATTTATAATGCCATTTGGATCATACTTGCCCCAAAGTTATGTGGATTTATTAAATGTAAGAGCCAAATCAAGATTTTTATGTGATATGTGGGTATCTGCTAAAATGTATTTTTATGCATTACAAGATACTGACAAAGGTGATATTATTACTTTATTTACTCACATAGGTGAGGAGGATATGCTTCGACAGACTCCACTCAAGGATCGTTGAGTGACCAAAACTATCCATCTATTTTTTTTATGATATATGAAGTTAGAGAAGTTTTTATATTTGCATCGGGAAGGAGTATTCTTTTGTGAATTTTGCATAAAATGAATTTAAATGAGGTTATAGTATACATTGCATCCTATGAAGACCATGAATATTTTTTTGTATGTGAAATGGCCACAAATATTGATATTATTTGTAATTGAAGTGGTTTTAGATCTTGACATTATTTGTAGTTGAATTGGCCACATGTTTTGAAGGAAGATTGAAGTTGTCTTTGGTGTGCAAAAATAATTGCATGTATTTGTTTTTTATATTAGCCTATACAAATTGTTTTTTCACGTTTTTTTTCATCAACGGGGATCCATGCAATTTATAATGGCAAATACCAAACTGATGTTTATACAAAAGAATACTATTTTTTGCATCTGATAATTTTTTATATATTATTCTACACACAAATTTTGAATATAGAAAAGAACACTTTTGATCCAAAAAAACGCATGTAATTTATGACTACATATTGCACCCTTCCCCATAATTTATGAATACAACAAATATGACCTTTCAAAACTTGCAACAACCTTCTTTCAACAAACAGTGTATTGCCAGATGTCTCTTTCAATTGTCTTTGTGCATCTCACAAAGACCAATGTCTACGAGCTACAAGAACACCAAAGCTCACGAACTATAATATTACCTCAAACCAATAAATCTCCATCAAACAAAATTGTTCTACTATTTATTTCTATATCAGCACCAATAAATTTTTTTAAAACATCAGTCTACTATAAAATCAGCAGTCAATCACAGAGACAAAAGATACATATGTAAACAAAAATTTGAGCAGAAGAAACTCAATAGTCTACGCAAAGCAACAAGAAACCTAGAAAATCCTCACTATTTCTTCTATCATTCGCCCATATGAACCCGACCTCCCCCAAACAACATTAAAAGAGACATTAAGATCCTTCTATATAAATCCCCGAATTTATTACATTTAAAGTGAGAATTTGATAAAAAATATACAGTAACAAATTTTCTTTTCGTTCCAAGCCTTTTGAACATAATAAAATTTTACATGATTTCTCCACATCTATCATAAAAAGAAAACCATTATAAGATTACCATCATCGTTCTTGGACATTTTATTCCTAAATCTACCAAACAAACAATAAAAGCAAATATCCAAAACAAAAACAGCCCAATAAAATAGAAAAAGGAAACTTGCATGTAATATCAAACGCACCTTAAGAAAATGAGCAAGAGTGAGGGAAGAGGCCGTAAGGAAGACAGAGGTAAAAGGCGGCAGAAAACACCGTTGGCCTTGGTCTCCTTTTTCCTTTCCTACAAGGCCAACCCCTTGAATGGGTATGACAAGTTTGGCTCTTGTGTTTTTTTCTGCAGGGACGTGTCCAGAGGCGTGTTTTAATGCCGCAAGAGCAAAAAATTTTCGTTATTTACAGAACCTAAGCACTTTAATATTTTGATAACTGCATATAAAATATGGTGAGAACCACATTAATGTTAAATAAATTCTAACATTGATGTCACCAAAATCCCTTCATGTAGAGGCGATTTCGTTCCAAAAGAAATAAAACTGATACCCCAATTATATCAATTCTCCAAACAAGCTCTGAATTATATTACATGAGGTCTGATGTAATCCAATGCATTTGTTTGAAGGGACAATTCAAGTGCAAATTAATGGGTTTAATCAAACGTCAAAATGAGCACATTTTCGATAATATAACGAATCTCATTCTTATAAGTTTTAGATATAAGATTAGTTTGACGATATTTATATAATCTACTTACCTTAGAGAAATTTAAAGTAAAGTAGTCTTTTTCTTAATACATTAGCTAACCCATGCTGATTTCCATTTTAGCTGCTACAAAATATGGAATCGGGCCGGCTAACTTGGCCTAAGTGGAAGTTATTGTGCCTAAATCATTACTTCTTCAAAATTATTAACGGAAGACAAATTTAACGATGATCTTACTTTCTCAAGGACAAGTTATTCTCGTTACATGTATATTTTCTATAAATATGTGCATTAGGTTTTATAAAGAATTATACAGATAAAAAGAGCATTGTAACACAAGTGAAAGGGTCGAATTGAACTCATTTACGTAGGAATAATCTATTCATTAATAAAAAAATTAAGGAGAGCTCTGACTCATATAATTTACCCATGAGATACACCTTAAATTTAAGCCCCCTTGAGAGGGTCTTACATAATGAGATGTATGTGCATGAGAAGGAGATTGATTTAAAATTTTGATAATTAAGATGATTGAGTTAAAAACATTAGATTGATTTAAAATTTTATGCTTTCTTATTATTTGTTTTTACTTCTATTCATATAGATTAATAGGTGGTAGAAACCACTAAATGTGCACAACTATATCTTACACAAGCTATATAAATTCTATTCGTATATATAAGACTCATTCACATAATTAGCATAGCCAATAACATGCCAAGCGATCTTATTAATTAAACATATGAATAAAAAACCATGTCGGATCAAATGGTTTGCAGAAATGTAGAATTAAATGTTAGAATACATTGACAAGAGAAGAAATCAATGAGCTCAGGAGTTTCAAGTCTAAGCACTCAGAATCCATGCTCATTGTACTCAAATAGATGGGAATATTCACTCAAGGTAGAATATGCGAAGTGGGAGACACTGATGCCTTCATAAAAATGTAGGAATAGATTACAAGAGAAGAAATTGACGAGCTGAGGAATTTCAAATTTTAGCACTCAGTATTCATGCTGATTGTAACAGATGGAAATGAACACTTGAGGCAGAATATGCGAAGTGAAAGAAATTGATGGTTTAAAGAAATGTAGAAACTGCACGTTAACAAGAGAAGAAACCAATAAGAATTTGGAGTTTTGGCACTCATGGTTACTGTTAATTGTAATCAAATAAATGGGATTAAACACTTGACGTAAAACATGCCAAGTGGGAGAAAGAGAAACTGATGTCTTCAAAAAAAATGTAGGAACACACCAACAACAGGAGAAAATCAAATATGGATAGGAGAAATTTATGCTCATCGTACTCGTATGGATGGGAGTAAATATGACTTGAGGAATATGCTCAGGGGGAGGGAGGATTAATACCTTAAAAATGGAGCTTAATATCTACTTTGTGTCTCATTTGCTTCATTTTGATAGATTTTAATTCACGAGGTAAGAGATAGATGACAGTGAATTCATTCATACGATATGACTTTAAATGAAGACATTGCGCCGCGCTTTCTAAATCTTCTTTGAATGAGGAATTAGAGTGTAATGATCTAAATTGTTTTTTTTTTTTTTGATGGATTAAATTACATACTTTTGAGATTGATTTTTAACATTCATTTATTAATAAAAATTTGTGGTTTTATGGTTTTATGTCGGGAACTAGAAGGAATTTTTGTGGGCACACTCGAAAGCCCACATAAGATTCTAATTGGGCTACTGGTGAGCCCAACAAGTTCCTATCAGGCCCGTCAAGAAAAGAACACAAGCCCATATTAAACCTTAATTGTAATTGGGTTCCCACCAAGCCCAGCAAGATCGAAGAAGGCCCATCAAGAAAAACAATTCGATCTTCAACCTCCTCCTGGCCCTCCGCCGGCAATCCCCTCCGGCCATCGTTGCCATCGCCGGCGATCATTCTCCGGCGGCGAGCACCTCCCCACTCCCACCTCTCCGGCAGCAGGCGACGATGAAGATCGGCTTCCTGCTCGGCCTCTTCGGCTGCCTCGTCCTCGCTCACGCCGCTTACGCCACCATCCAATGTATAATAACCTGATTCACTGATTTTGATTTTGTTTGTGGTGATGAGGCTTTTGATTTTGATGTTTTTGCAGACCGGGGTGTGTTGAAGATCACGGAGGACGAGTTCTCGGGGCCGCCCGTGAATGTGAGTTGTAGGGTTTATGTTATATTAGTGGTTTCTTGTCGAGCTAGTGTTTTAGGGTTTGTGTTGTTGTAGTGGTTTCTTGTTGAACCAGTGATGGTTGAATATCTGTTGATTTTGTGGTTATTTATTTATTGTATAAGGTTGTGGTGGAGTTGCTGTTAGGATTAGGGTTTTGCGTCTGGGCATCTCTGTCGGTGCCGGCAAATTTCCGTTCGATTCTTCCTCATTCCGAGGAGAACAGGTTTGTCTCTCTCTCTTTTGTTTGGTGTGTTTTGATTTTCTTCTAAATGAGTGATTCATTTGCCTATGATGTTGTTTTGCTATGAAACTGGTTGTAACGAATTTAGGGATCATAGAGGTCTCTGTTGAATGGGTTTAGCTAGAGTGACAGCAAATGAATCAAAATTGCAAAATAAAGTAAATAACTTGATGAAATTCCGTGCTTTGAAGCATGGGCCAGATTCTTAAACATGGTACGTGTTGCTCCAAACTTTGGGAGTTTCCTCATATGAGGGCAACAGATTTGTGCCGTTCTCTTTTTGTGTGTTTGAATTTTGTTTTCCTGTTATGGTGTCAATGTAAGTGATTCATTTGCCAATGAGGTTGTTTTGCTATGAAATTGAATATAAAGAATATAGGGTTCATACTGGTCTTTGGTGAATGAGTTTAGCTAGAGTGACAGTGAATGAATCAAAATTGCTAATTAAAGTGGATAACTTGATGAACCTATGTGCTTGGAAGTGTGGCCAGATTGTTGAAAATATTTATATTTGCTTTACATTTTTGGAGTTATAAGAATGAATCCATTTGATGAAAAAAGGACTCTATTATTCCTTGGTTTTTTGAGGAATCTTTTACCAGTGATTGTGAATGACCTTGCCTGTTCAAATCTTTTCGACCTTAGTTCTGTATGAGCAAATTTGAAAGATTGAGAGATAGAACTATCTGATTCAGGGTATGTGGCAGTCTCCGTGAACTCAGTTCAACTTGAGGGTGTAATGAAACGTTATGTAGAGAGATATTTGGCTTAATTTAAAGACGAGTTTCCACCTTTGGAGGTGGAGAGTGTTAAAGTAATTAGCTTACCTATGTATTGCAATCTGGTAACCTTTTCATAATGGAAAAATTTTTCAACTCCGGTTGGAAGTGTAAATTATAGACATTTGATACCTACACATGGTATGAGCACTGAGCAGCCTTAGCTTTAGCTTTGACTTGTGAGAAATGTTTTTCAGTGTTACTTTTACGACCATGCCTGTAGGATGCCTTCTATAGTTTCCAAATTGTCACATAGAATAACCAAAAAAACTGAATTGGCCTTTTGACAGAGAGCCAAATGCATTGAGATCAGGTATACATTTCAAGACATCAATTAGGCATCTGAAGTGAGCAGTAGCTTTCTTTACCTTGGAAGAATTTGGGATTGGCTATCCTACTTTCTTACCGAAACATGAGTTGTTCTTACCAAAGAATGAATTGAGTTTATTATGGGAATTAGTGCTCCATCTTGATTCCAGTTCTCCATGTAGTTCATCTCCTCTCACAACTTCTTCTTTGCCAGAAAATTGATATCTTATTGATTAGTCAATGCTTGAGGACAATTTGTTTGGATACATACCTGAATAATTATGTGCGAAGACATCACCTATGAGGATTTAATGAGCTTCAACATGCACCTAGGATAGTAGGAGTCTATTGGATGGGCTATTGGCTTGTCGAACAAAACGTTGGTGGCATCCACAATTCGACAATAAGAATGAGTTGAGTTTATTATGGGAATTAGTGGTCCATCTTGATTCCAGTTCTTAATATAGTTCATCTCCTCACACAACTTCCTTACTGGGAAATTGATTTCTTATTGATTACTCAATGCTTGAGGACAATTTATTTGGATACATACCTGAGTAATAATGTGCGAAGACATCAACTATGGGGATTTAATGTGCTTCAGTATACACTTAGAATAGTAGGAGTCTATTGGCTTGTCAAACAAAATATTGTTGGCATCGACGATTCGACTTAAAAAAATTTGTTTGATATACAAATTTTAGCATTAATCCTTTTAGCATATACTCTAAAAGATGTGATCGGGCTTGGATGCTTTCCTTACCCTGTAGCATCAACTGGAGCTCTTTCTCTGTATTCTTTACTTTTTAATTTTTGAATCATTTTCAACAAAAGCCGCTTTCAGTAAGGCTGCAGTAACTGTGATGTAGAAGTTTATGATGTAGCTTGGTGGTAAGAAAGTTCTTATTTGTAAGCCTGGTTATCTTGGGGAAGATAGAGAAGGTAACATAATGAAGTCCTTGGTATGCCTTTAGTGTGGGTTAAAGGAAATTCCAGTGGAAGATGCTTTGTAATCTCTTTTCTGAAACAGATAATGGAGTAATTAACAGAGAAATTTGAACAACTGAGAGTGCAGTGATGTAACCATTTCTAAGTGGAAGTGGATCCACGTGCATTAAGAAGGGTGGAAAATCTGATTGTATTTATTTATGAAGAAATCATTTATTTAAGAGTTATATGAGGTGGAGATAAGTTGATAGCTGGTTTTCAGATTGCTTATGTAGCACGCAAACAATGGCAGCCATTAGGGAAGGTCTGATAATTTTTGTGTTGTTTGTTAGGTGATGCCTGATAACAGGATGAACGGCTTAGTTCAATATTTGGATAAGTATTACTTTTTGTTATTTATCTTCACTGACATAATGCAACAAGCAATTGGTTTACCTGATATATGTTCTGTTAAATTTGCTAGAAAGAGTATCTTATCATGGATCGAGATTGAACTTTTAAATGTTTGATTCTATTCCAGTGTATCATCGTAAAAAGGATAGGCTTAATAATATTTACAAAATGTTTGCGAACATCCTGACATTTGACATTTATTTAAGATTCAGAAAATTGTTTATCATGCAAAAGTGATTTATTTAAAGATAAGAAAAGTAGATTGTCATGGGAAAGTGAGTTATTTACTTTGCCTGTGGACAATGAATACATTACAAGCATTGTGTATAACTGAGTGAGAGGGTGTGGCTGTAGAGTTGGATTATGTTATGCTTTTATTTATCTTTCATTTTGTGTAAAACATTTATTGACTTATATTTGCTAATGTGCAGACTAGTTTCTTTACCAGCCAATTTGGATTTCATGATCTTCAACCATCGAATCAGGGCATTCCCAGTGAACAGCAAGTTAAAATTTGAACAATGAGTTAATTTAAGAGGTTTTGGTGGTTTGACTTTAAGTTGGATCTGTTTTAGCTTTGGTGTGCCCTTATTTTGTTTGATAGACATTGATTGATAGTATCTCTGTTTATTTTTCCCTAGCCTGTTAGATGGTACACATATTTTGCTAGAATCATGTACGAGTAAATTCTGAAATCATCTGTTAAAATTTCTTTCATTTTGAAAATCTCAAAGCTGTTTTTCTTGAAATGCATGGAAGTAGCGACCTTCCAGTTCTCCCCAAGTTTGATATCAAAATCTGCAAAAAAGGTGTTTGTATTTATTAAGCTGACCAATGCAGGAATCTCGTGTTATGTATGGTACTTCAGAATTTTTTAATTGTGATTGAGGAGACTGTTTAGACATAGTTTTAGCACCTTTATTTTTTTAAACATAGTTTTAGCACTTGATATTTATTTGAGCATGTGTTTGAACATAATGAAATGCTTAGCAAATGAACTTGAGGATTCCAAATACTCTCGCTAAGGCAAAAAGTAAAAGTAAAATCAAGGCAAAGGGCCAAAGGCCATAGAGAGGAGAGTGGTTAGAATTGTTGGAGCAAAGGCGCGTGCCCGAATTGAGTGGTCTTAGTATGCACAAGTTCAAAGCGATAAGCAAATAGGCTTTTATTTTGTGTATATGCCTTGCATCATTAAATCAGGGTACAGAACCGGGCTGAGGTGCTGTTCATGGAGCGAGTCAACTTGAGTTTTGCTTAGTTTAAATTTAGCTTGTTTGATTAAGAGTTTGAATAGAGCTATTAGTACTTGAGTAACTTCAAGTTCATGTCAAATTTGAGCAAGTTTAATTTATAATTATCAATGATTTTCTATCGAATTATTCATGTTAAAATTAATTTTATAATCAAAATATTTTAAATTATTACAATTACACGAAAAGATAATTTAATCAGTATATTTTATTCAAAATTAGTATATCATAACTTTTTATAATTTAATTAAATTTGCAGTAAGAAATTTATGATACAGATTATCAAAAATTTTATATTTTATGTTAAATATCAAACTTAAATTCGAGTTGAACAAGCATAAGCATAGTGCTCGCTCATTTAATATTGAATCAAACTATGAATCAATCGAATATCATGTCAAATTGAGCTTAATCGTACTTTGAGCAATCACACAACCACAGATCTTGTTTCTTCCTGCCTTCCCCATTTCTTTTTCAGACATCCTAATTCTGTTTTCTTACTCCTCTTGGCTTGCGCAAAGATCTTGAAGGCCACAGACCTTGAAAATCCAGCTGCCTGGGCATTAACATCATATAAAGAAAATAAACAAAAAAAATGCGAGCTCAATTTTGTCCACTTAAGCAACAACCAAGGACTATAGAATATGGAGCGATTTTTGCTTCAAACTCTAAATAAAAAATAATTCAACAAATGTGATGCACAAAGTTTTTTTTCCAATTGTTGTTTTCTATGTTACCAAAAGAAGAAAAGGCAAAGCTAACTCGAAATAATAATCCTGAGTTTCGAGGTCAAATTGGAAAGGAGTTTGAGCGTTTAAGCTAATTTTTGTACATAAATAAAATAACACAACAAAATCATATTCAACCATCTTAAATATTCAATGGCATAATTGCAAGGCGCTTCCAGTTGAAGTTTTCTACCACCAGCTCTACACCTAATTTATTCAATAGTCCATCCACCTCACCCCAGGTCACAACTAAAAACAAAGCGTATTGAAACCTTCGTATTTTCAGCCAATATTAGATCCCACCGAGTAGTGCCTCGCATTCTTTTTCTTACACAAGCACAAAACTCCCAAATACACAACTTATTTGATGCTTTAAAAGAAAATTAGAAAAATATAGTTCACACGTAGAGTAGAAAAATCCCACATGCCCTGAAGCCCTCTATTATCACTCACTCAAATTAATACCAGTCGTCCATGCTGCTAACATGATTCCTTCCCAGCATTTTAAAGCGAAGGCGTCAAGTTTGAATTGCCCACATTTACACTGGGACAACAATCAAAATTTTTGCTGCTAACATTTGGTACAACACCATTATTCGATTCGCTACCGTACTCGTCTGTCCACAGGTGGTTGCACATGGTTTGTACTTATTGCTCACCAATAAGTACCAATGCCTCGCTATGAAGACCTGGTGAAATAAGAAGTAATAGATTTCAGCTTATCATTGAGAAAATTCTTAAGCGGTAACATGTATTCAGGATAGAAACCTTACTCTGTCTCCACCCGCAGTGGTCTTGCATAGGATGATTGCTGCTGGGGTCAGGTGGATACTTGAAATTGCTCACCAAGAAAATGCATGGGAGCTCATACAGAAAAGTCTTCCCAATTGCAAGCAACTATGAAGGTTTCGTGAAATAAGCAGTAATAGCCTTAAGCTTACCATTTAGGTAATTCCTCTCCACCTGTATAACAAAGAAAAGCAGATGAAGCTTGAGATACTTTTCTTAATTGAGGCCTCTATAAAAAAACTTCATAATAGAAAAAATAAGCCAATCGGTCAGTTCTTATTTTTGGTTTCATAGTCGTAAAACAAAGATAATATCTAGGATAGCATGACAGCTACTAAGATTGCAAAGATCTGCAACCAGAGTCACAGAGTCACAAGAAAAAACAGAACAGGAAGGCAAAAATCATATCTACATGTACCTCGAGTGTCCATGTAGGATTGACTTGTAGAGAAATCTCTGCCAGTTGGTTCAAATCTACATTTCGGGGGAGGAACATGACAACTCTAGGTGCAATTTCCATAGCTACCTTAAATAGTACATATCTGAACGCCAAAAGCACAAATTGCATTGATAAGATGCACCACTAAGATATGCTGCTTCAACTACATATAAAAGCAACTAACCCATTCTGAGGTTTAAGCATGGTACGCAGATCATATGTATCAACTTTAGAATACTCAGGCCCTCCCCACGGAGGTGATAAATAAACCACATCTCCCTGATTAACAAGAATAAGGTATGAGCAAGTTTTGCAGAAATATAAAGGCCTCTAGTGTCGACCACATTCATTCAAGTAGCTATTTGAAATAAGAGAACTGCGGAATATGGTGACCAGATAATGTTATTCAGATTACTAGAGAATTTTTTGCTAACATGGATGACAGACTATCAATCTTTAAATATCAGTTTTGTTATGAGAAAGAAAAGGAAGTGAGAAAACTTTTGGTCACAAAGAAAATGTGCGACAAGAGAAGGCATTTTCCAAGAGGCAGAAAATTCCTCAACAACAACTTTTTTCGGAAAATGTGAGATAATATGTATAAAACAACAATCCACTTATGGCATTTATATTTCCTTCAAACCAAACTGGTGAGAAAATCGTTGGAGAAGTGATTTCTTTGCCTTTTCCTTTCCTTTTCATTTGTACATGAACTTTCTTTCTTTTTACAACCAACTAAACAGACCCTAAGGGAAATGTCACCACCCTTCTTCCAAATCCTGTGTCCCTATGATACATCTCCCTCTCTCCATTCTTCTATTTTTCTACTTTCACACTTCTATCCCCTTCGGCTGAAGGCCTCTACAGTTTTTCAGTAAATCAAATAGAGATAATACATCAAACGAAAAATCAGATGCTCAATTTCAGAAGCTTAATTATTAATTGACATAATCCGCATCCCAGGTATTGGTTTGAAAGTCACTGCAATAGATAATTATTTCCTAGATTCATATTAGGATGATTCCAAGATTGCCTAAGCTAATCATAATAACATATCAAATTTTATGGAAATTTCTCAAAAACTAAAGCTGCTATATATTCTACGTGGGCACCAACAAATGCCATCTACAGTACCTTAAATGAATACCACCCCCAAAAGTGTAACCAACAAATTCATATGCCAGGTTATATCTCAAACCCTAAACATTAAAAACCCCTACATAAAAAGAAAATCTACACCAAATCTATTTCTTCACAAAATGAAAGGACATTTTCGCCAAAAATTGAATGAAATTTAAAACTATGCAGTCTTGCTACCTTTAACTTGGGTGCCAGGCAGAAGAAATCCCCCTCAACAAAATCAATGTTTTCATCAACACCATATATTTTCGCGTTGTGTCTTGCATGTTCAACTTTCTGTTGGTCAATGTCAATAGCAACTACATGATCACACCTGCGGTTCAAGATGTATAAATCTGAGTAGTTTGGCCATATACTACCATATAGGTAAAGGGGAGTAAATGCGGATACCACTATCAAATGAACATAAGATGATTGAAACCCAAAGAACATAAATTCAAGGAGCTTACAAAGAAGTGACAATAAAAAAAGGGGAAAAAAGGTCAAAAGATTTCCTAAATCTCTCCCTGCTTTGCTAATTTTAGGCGATACTGCACTTGAAATTAGCTTACAAGGAAGCACACAAGCGGCTCACCATTAAGAAGACTACTGTTGGAGATCCGACTTTTAGCAAGAATACACAATCATGACAAGCCCATAACTGAATATTCTTAAAAAAGAATTTAAGAGGCTATAACGGAAATGTTTCATACCTCATGGCAAACTGGATAGCATTTCCACCAACTCCTGCAAAACAATCAATTATGGTGCCACCACTACATTTTAATGCGTGATGTTCTGCAATAAGCTCAGGAGTTACAGAAAACCATCCTTCTTCATCCATTTTTATGCCTTCATCAAACTTCGAAAATAGAAGGTATCTTTGGCACCAATATTTATATGTAATTGCAGAAACTTCTTCCTCAAATAATTCAGATGAAGATTCTAATGAAAAGACAAATCACAACGACCAATATTATGTCACAAGTAAAACATAATTTATCTTTATTATTCAAATCATCTGAAAAGTGCTTATGACGAAAGCAATAGCATGTTAGATACAGCATAAGTCATTTACCTTTTACGACATCAAAAACATTCTTCTGTAGTCTCTTTCTGCTCTTTTTCTTTCTTTGCTTCACAAAATATGAATTTAGAGAATCGTCCATAGGCTCCCTACTACTACAAGCTTCTTTGCAATATATTTCTTCATGAGGAGGGCTACCATTGATTTCAATTAGAACAGTAAAAGTTGAAAGAACAATACAATTATCCAAGCATTAAATGATAAAAAAATTGCTTACTTCATTGGAATCAGATCATGAGGCCGATCACCAAGAATTGTGGTTGTTTCGGTAATCAAGCTGTTGCTCATCCTATCCAAATTATCGGATACATTTTGTTGACCTACATTCAATATCAGGGAGTCAAGACGAAGACTGCTTTTACATGCTTCTTCTGATTCTAGCGGATTGATAGTATGGTCCAAGCTGCAGAAGAAATCAAGACTGCAGCTGTGAAGGAAGGCTGCAGAAATAGAGTAAAAATAGGTATTTGAAATCAAGAGAAGTACCTTCTTGAACTACACACCTCTTTTGATTTCCCTGCATATCAAAAGGATACACAGAAGATTCTTTATGTAAATCTTCCAAATTCAAACTAGCATTCTCTTCCATAGCAGCATACTGCATCAAACCAGGTGGTGGGTGCCACGTAGAAATATTTGTTGTAGAGTTGAAAAAATAGTTTCTCCCATAATATTCATCCCAAAATACACTCCATTCATCAAAATCATTGTAGCCATTAACATCAAGTCCAGCTTCACAACTCTCATCAATGCAACAAGAAGATTGAGTATGTGAACATTCCAATGAAATTGAGATGCATGAATTCTGAACGTCATTGTCAAGGATGGCCATATCATCATACGCTTTTTCATTACAAACTGCTCCTTCCTGCGTTTTGTTTCCTGAGGTTTTACCATCTAAAAAATCAGCACTTATATCATCTTTAAAGTATTCACTGTCTGCAAGGCAGCCCACAAGTTGACCCTGAGAACCTTTTCTTCTTACTTTGGCTTTGACATTTCTTTTCTGTAAAGAGTGGTTGAAGGAAAAAAATAAAACACAATGCAGTACTTCAAATAAGTTGACAGAAAAATAACCAGCATATGATTACAAATTACATTATATACACATGCCACATAACATAATATCATGAAGGGGACACTACACAAGGTATATACAAAAGGAACAGATGTGAACATGCCTCCTGATTTGTGCTGAAAGCAATGGGCAGACCTAACGCACTCATCTGTTTAGTTAACTCCATTTCCTCTGAAGAAAGGAGAACACCTGGGAGGTAAAAAAAGAGAGATTGCAACCATTAAAGACAGAATAAAGGCCACGCATAAAAAGCTTATAACTATATCCACGTAAGGTGAGATAATGAGAAGTCTAATACAGTAATGCCAGTAGAAATACTACACATATTGGAACCGAACATTTTATTACTTTAATGTAAGTACTTAATTATCATTTAAGCCTTCAATGTTAAGAATTGCCAGCCCATATGTTGGTGTTCCCTCCCATAAGAAGGCATACAGCCACATGTGAAGTCGTACATGCATGCTCCTTGCATAAAGATCTATCACCAATATGTATGCATATTACAGAAAAGAAAGACAAAGTCACTACCAGTGTGGGAACCAACATCTGCTCCCACTTCTGTAAAACACTGGGAACACTGCAATACAAACGAATGAAAAGATCACATAAACAATTTGTTAAGATGACACTAGCTCTCAAAACCTATCTTTATCTGTAAATGCTCCTATTATTGACTAACAGAACGATGGCAATTGTATATTAGGTTCTCAAACATTACGTTATTTGGATATATCTGTATGCAACCAAAAGAGATAGAATAGATGCAAGAATAACCTAGAGAAACACAGCTTTAACAATTTTTATTACCATCTACATCCAAGCAGATCTTGGGTCAGTAAGATGGAACTCACACCACTTAGTGCCACTAGCAACTCAGCAAGAAGATGATGAATATAAGATAAAAAATCCATGTCCTCACAGTGGCATATTTCATGCCAGATGCCCTTCAATAACGAGTGCATAAAATAACTGAATTAGGAAACCTGGGGGTAGTTGGAGTAGGTCAGGTGAGCTCTTGATTAGGTTAGGTAAACTCTTGCTTATCAAACTGAGTTAATCTAGAAGTATGCATTACAAATTTTGTTTCAATGTTACTAACTTTTGGAATTTATAGATTTCAAGACTTCTTTCCTCCACCAGAAATCTAAAGAATTAAAAACCTTATACCTGGCTTGGCTTCAAAATAAGAAAAATCTGTTGACATGGCAATTTTTAACCCATTATGTCTAACAGAGTTTCTTTCAGTTGTAATAAGGTAATTACCACAATGTTTAACGCAAATATAAAAAATATATATTATAGTCGAAGTCTGTTTGCGTCAATCTATATTAAATTCATTGGTATTTGACACGTCACACAAATAGTTTATTTTTTAGAGAAATTTCCCGACTTGACACATGCCAATTATCTTTCCTATCAGAGTTACAAAACTTTCCAACATTCTTTTATTATGTAAAAATAGGCGATGGGAACCTAAACATGCTTCACACTGCAACAAGATCAAAATCCATGATTAAGAAACAAATGCACAAATTTAAATAAAAAAATTGACTTACACGTCTTTCATCAGTCAGACCATCATTCTTGGCAATAGGAGAGGGGTTCCTCTGCAAGCTACCCTCCGAGTTTTCCCTAAAAAGGCATAGATATTAATTTCCATCCATGCTACTAAAATTTCAAAGCAAAAAGAAACTGAAAAAAGGCAAAACTGCCCTTGGCAAAACAAAAATTAAGCTGAATTCAACTTAAATAGCTCAAACCATTTGTTATCAATAACTAACTTGTGGGATTACAAGGTGATTTGAACAATTTTACTATATTGAATATAAACAAATAATTTTGTGTCAGTCAATCAACACATTTGACAGTCACAAAAGGTTAAACTATCTACTATGATCATGATACATAGAGGACCTGAAAATTTCAAAATTAACAAACTTGAATAACAGAAGTGGTTAAACTATCTACCATGATAATGAATATATAAAAAACCTGAAATTTTCTAAATTAAAACATTTGACGAACACAAGTGTAACAAACTATCTATCATCATCACGGATAAATAAAAATTTGAAATTTTAAAGATTAGCACATTTGATTATATCAAGTGGTTAAACTATCTACTACCATGATCATGGATATATAACAGACCTGAAGTTTTCAAAATTTCAAGAAAAACAATGATGGTTAAACTACAAAGCACTTCCCAGCGATGCCAAAAACAAGAAAAACAAAACTAAATCACTCAACTTCCACGTAAAGAAACACAAAACCAACAGAAAAAAAGAAGAAGAAATGACGAAATCTTACAAAAGAAAGACCTCCGAGACTTGGAAACGAGAACCAAGGGCTCTGATGGCGGGGGCTCCTTCCTGGAAGACCTGGCCTGCACCCGCTTTGCCTTCCATAGCCGTCGCCGGAAACAACAAAAGATACTCAAAAGGTGATGAGGTTGAAGGCAGGGTTTGGCTGTGGAGGTGGTGGACGGAGGCGACGGCGGACGGCGCGATACCCCTAAGCCACCATGTATCTACTACTTCTCTTCTTATGACATAACTTTAAGCCCCATTTTAAATGCCTAAGCTACCATTCGTTAGTAGCTAACTGCCTGCCCATTCACACCAACAGTTTTAACGTCTTGTGCTATTTTAATTGATTTTTATAAAGTTTATTTTTTTATAAAATTTTAGTATTTTAATCGATATTTTATAAATCATTTATGATAAAATATATTTTTATTATTTAATAGGATATTTTATTTATTAATTTAAAAAATAGTCTTTTGATAAAATTTTAATATGTTAATCGATATTTCATAAAATATTGATGATAAAATATATTTTTATTATTTAATAGAGTATTCTATTTATTATTTTCAAATATGGTTCAACTTAGCTCAACCTAATTGACCCAAGTACGTTTATTACTAACAAAAAATTTAGTATGGTCACTGGTATGATATTTGAAAATATAATTTTGAATCTACAAGAAATGTATACTTGGTTCAACTATTATCCATGTTAAATGCTGATAGGATGTTTGGTAATAATATTTTTCTCTGATTTTTCAATAAATTTTGATAACAAAAAAAATTCTTAAGAATTTTTTCTACACAATATATTACAAGAATCGATATTTAAAAGAAAAAAGAAAATTAACACCCCTCCCCCACCGTAAAACCCTCGTTTTTCATTAAACAATTTTAGTTTTAGTTCGGTCTTAACCCTAATTGAGTTGCTTGCTTAACCTTTTTTATATTGTGCTTATCTATGATATGGTATGCACAAGCCAAGATCTTAGTCTCCTGTGCTTGACGCTGTCCACTTGGATACTCTACGATCTTGGCTCTTATTTTCTATTTTTAAGTCAAGTCTATATTAGTTTAGGATCATGTTTCTAATGAGTCCAAATTATTTGTCGTGTGTTTCAAACCTCTTTCAAACCATCCTAGCCCTTATGGGACCTTGAGGGTTTTAAGGTTGTCTCAACTACTTGTCTAGATTCTTAAGGTCATCTCAACTAAAAATTCTAAGTTTTAGGATCTTGGGTCAACTTATGTTTCATTAGGTATGACACTCATACCTCTTTAGGCGTGACACCTTATCCATGACATCACCAAGTCATGCCTTGGTGGATAGAGTTGTCCCTTTTTCTTTAAAACCTACTTCCTTCCCTTTTTTCACTAATTTCCCGTTTCTTCCAACCCTCCTCCCTCTCCTTGGTCACCCATCTTCCTTCCTTAGCTTCGTTTAGCTCCCTTGAAGATCTCCAAGCCTAGGGTTCTAGGTCTTAGGGTGGGAAGCTCTAAGAGACCTTCCCTTGGTTCATTGGTGGTAAGCCCTTCTCCGCTCCTTGCTTATTGTGTGTGAGATCAGCCTAAGCTGTTACATGTTTTGCATTTGTGTATGGTTTTTTCTTTGTAGCTAGTTGAGTTACAAGTAAATAGGTGATTGTTTCATAATTTTTTTCTTGTGTAGATTAATTGTTGTATATTTTTAAATATTCGGTGATCAATATTTTGCACAAATTTGGAATAAAATTCATAAGTCGTGTTCTAGAAGGCTATTTTACTTAATGTTTACTTTGTTGTGTTCATGACGTCAAAAGCTATAACTTTTATTGTCATCTTTTTGTCTGATATGGCTTATATGATGTAGTAGATATGCCAAACTTAGCGAGAAGCGTGGCAACTTTCAAGATCCATATAATTTGACAACACTTTTCTCCAATTTTTACACCTTGATGTAGGTTGTTGATGATGTCCACCTTATGCATGCATGTTAATATGCGTATAGGCTTATTCATGTAAATTATTAACACCAAGACAACCACTTAAAGAGAATGAAAAAAACCTCAAATTTTTCGTGTGTATACTATGATGTTTATGTCTTGCCATACTCTGAGCTTGTGCTCCATTTTGAGCTAATTAAAAAATATTAATAAAATCTATAAAAAGTATGGTTTTCCTCCATAATTGTCTTCTAGAAACTTGTAAGTTTTTTAATTCAAAAATCATTTAGGTGGTTAGTTTGATCAGTTTTCTAAAGTGCATACGGTGAAACCCTAGTTGCCTAACTTTGGATGTAAAATTCAAAACCGTAGATAAATAACGATAAAATTGCATGAACTTTCTCTCACACTTTAGATTGTGTCCCTATAAAACCATATAGAAATTTTGGAGCATTTAGATTAGTGGATCTTGCGTTATAATTTTCCCAAGCCTAATAGGTATACCCAATTCCAAAATGACTTAGCCAATACCTGTCACTCCTTAGTCCACTTAGGTCCAAATACTTGGAGGTTGGGCTTCAAATCTCACTAGTTTACCCACTGTGTTTTTTAGCACTACGCACTTACCCAAGCTCATTTGAAGTTTCCAAACCCATAAACGACACTTAGTAAATTGGTGCATAGCTTAGAAATGCTATTCCTGGTATGACCTTAGTGGGCCCTATTTACCATATTAGCCCAATAATTTCTATACCGGCCCCTTAGAGTGCCACAACCCACAGGTCCAAATTTGAGCCTATTTGGCTACCATTTGACCTATAAAAAAATTATCCGGTTAACTTCTATTTGACAAAACCCTAAGTAAGAGACTTTTCACTAAAGGGACTTCCAACACCAAACCTTAACTAAGGTTACCTAATGAAATCTAACACTTCATTAAGTAAGATAATTAAGATAAATAAGTTTTTCTTAATCGTACATGTGTAGAGGTGTTACCTCATTTTGCATGTCAATGTAATCTGACCATGATTTGGGTTTTATTTTTTGCTAGGGTATGCGAAATGAGCTCGCTGCATTAGGACGAGGAGATCAACTTATCCAACGTCCATGAGACTCTTCTACTTTGTCATTGTTTGACTCCATGAGTGAAGTATTTATTGAGTTTTAGATCCTCTTGCTTTATATGTATGAAGATTAAGGTGCATGTATAGAAGGTTGATAAATTTTATCTTTTTTTGACATCAATATGACACACTTTATTAGATTTTTAGAACTGCACAAGTTTAAAGATAAGTACTTATTGAGTTTTAGATCCTCTTGCTTTATATGTATTAAGATTAAGGTGAATGTATAGAAGGTTGATAAATTTTATCTTTTTTTGACGTCAATATGACACACTTTATTAGATTTTTAAAAATGCACAAGTTTAAAGATATTTTGAAATTAATTTTGTTATAATTACTTTGATTATTAAGATGAAAGGTGAAAAAAAACATCTATAAATGTTTTAAATATTTATTTTTATATTTATCTATATCAAATTTGAATAGTGGAATCTATTAAATTGTTGGAAATGAAAGTGGTAGCTCACAGTAATTATATAAATAATTTATTGTTAAACTCTTCGTAACACAAGAGTCTTAGCCGAACTTAATGCTTGAGGGTCAGAGAAAACAAAATGAAGGCCTTCTCAGAGGTTTTGAATCTTTTTGCGAGCCTCTTCCAAATGAGCCCCCTTTGAGTGTTCTAATAATAAGACCATCTCTTGATTTTACATGAAAGATAATAAAAATGAAAGA
>JAURVB010011570.1:0-24123 GCA_033002965.1 Piper betle | reverse complement strand
TGATCTGTTGCTACTGATGCCTCTCTCATCATTTTCTTACTTCATTTTCTGGTCTCGAATCCTAAGCCCTCTCCTTACCTTCATATTTCTCCAGGCCTTGAGCACGAAGGCCGAGTACTCTCAAGAAATCGCCTCTAGTACCCTTTAAACCACAAGTCCGAACAAGCGCTGTACTAAACAGTACTCGTAAACCTCCATGTTCTCCGGGTGTGAGGAACTCCAACGCGGAGTTTTCAGGATCCCCCGGGGATGGAACAGTCCGCTGCACTAATCCAGAGCTCACTTTGACTGTCACAGCATCCGCTCATGGTACGTGCAGTCGGTTTCTCCATCTCTCGTCTCACTGAAAACTTGATAAAATTATATATATAGGCCTGGGAAGGGATTTATATAATAGGCCCGAAGGCAACTTGTGGTGGATCTTGTTTTCGAAATCATCCTCGAGGGATCTCATCCTTGAGGGGTTATTAATAAGAAAAACTATTCGGCTAAATGACCCGAGTTAAGTGGGATCCAATAAAACACCACTTAACCCGTCCTGCAGGTCAATAAAATAAACATACAATAGAATAGAGTAAAAATAGAGGCGAGTCCTAAACGGACCTGGTAGAAGCTCCAAGCGTGTCATTGCGCCTAGACGGTGAGCTCATACTCCGGTAGGTTTCAGTGGTTTTTCGCCAACCTTCTGGCAGTTTCTCGACAACAGTCACCGGCGGCATCTACTGGCTGAATAGCATGGGTATTGGGTACCATTGGAACCGGCTCGGCGAGCCTGATTCCTCTACGGCATTGACGTGACCGGTGGAGGTGGCGGCTCGCCAGAAAATGACAGAAACATCGGTGGCGGCGATGGGTGAAGAAATCCGGCCGGTCGCTAGAGGGTCGAGGGTGTCGAGGCTACTACTCGATCGTGGCAGCGACGGTCGCCGGCAACACGATCGATGATGGAAGCACAATGCGGGCGCGGCGTTAGTCGCGGCAGTCTGGCGTCGTGGAGGCCGAATGGTGGCCGGGTCTGGTCAAGGCAGCACGATGACGCTGTGGCAGGGCTAGGCAGCGTTGATCGACTGCCGGGCGGCGTTGACAGCGGTGGCGAGACAAGCGGAGGGTGGCTCGGCTAGGGTTTGGACGAGGAAGAAGGAGTTGGGAGGGAAGAAAAGGGCCGGTGGCAAACTTGTAAATATTACTTGACTCATCTCCAGGCTTGAGTCAAGAATAATAATTAAGTCGTATTAAATCTTAAAAAAATCGGGAAAAATCCCATAAAATCAAACAAACACCATAACATCCTAATGATATGCTCTAGAACTATGAACCCACCCAAACTGCCCGTAACGTGACCTAATGTGATAAACGGCCTAAAACTAATTCTACGATCCACTATATATAAAAATAAAAAAATAACTGGCATACTCTCATATATTCTGATAACTTATTCTGTTCTGCTCTGTTCATGACGTTATCATCATATACTTGGGTACGCATGACCCTCATAGCTCATACACATGACTGGCGTCGGCTTAGTACACGTGTTCTGAAACTGACTTGACTCAAAAATAATGGTCGAACCGATCAGTTCTGAATATAAAACCTTGACTCGAATCGTGGGTTTTACAATCTTCCCTCCTTATAAAAATTTTGTCCTCAAAATTTCAACTTAAGGAGGTTCTATTGAAATTAGTTCCTTGAAGCTGGAATACACATCAATCATATCCTCTACTGCTTCAACAGTCCTATACATCCTCACTGACTGTAGTGGTGCCGACATGGTGAGTCCTGCTTGTGATGCTGACCACCTCAAACATTCTGCATTGTATACTTCCTGTGTCTGTTTTGACATTATCATCATCCTTCTCTTCTGTCCTGATCTTTACTATGGTCTATGCCTGTTCTGAGATTACCATCATGATTCTCTTCTGTTCTGATCCCTACTGCTAACTCGGCAGAAAAACCCTAGGTCACCCCTAAGGGCCTATTGGGTTGGTCAAGCAGATACTCTAGAGTATAGCAAGGTTCTAATCTGGGCTATGTTTAGGAAAACTACGTCGTGGGTAAGACCTACCAGCTAGCATCTACCCATGTCCCTCTAATCCTCATCTGTGAAAAGTCACCTACATGTACTCTCAGGAAACTCTATTCCTAAGTCCTACAACCAACCTAAAGTATGCTATGAGTCTCCTGCTAGGTTGAGTGTATAAACTAATGAGCTGCATGGCTCACTATCGCCAGTCTAGATCCAACTCTCAGGTGTCCTTATATAAGGAACTGGACCGCTTACTAGGTCCTAGTTGACTTGGTCTTGAGTTAAGTATCTCACTCTGCTCTATAAGAGAACAAGGATAGCTGCTATGACTCTACTGTATACTACGGCTCAGGTGACTATCTATACAACCACTAACTACTACTGAAAGGAGGCGAGAACACCTGTACATACACAATGTGTCTCAAGGAGTATGATAACATACTCTGCATAGTTTGTAGAGCCTACATCTAGTTTGTGGCATGTGCTCTAGTCAATGTATACTCATCTCAATCATCTGGATAAACTGATGGTAGAACTGATACATACAAAGGGGTGAGTGGAAATTCTCAAGTGAAAACTCCACTCTGTCTAACATCTCTGGGTTATAGGAAAGGAGGCTGAATCTCGTGGAAATCTAGTCACACTGCTCAAGAACTCTCGATAGGTGACATCTCATCCTCACATGTGGCATCTGACGTCAGGTAAATAAGGGAATCCACTAGGTTAAGAAAAACTACTACATAGGTATGTCCCTCAGATCTATGGTGAGGTCAAGATGTCATGCGAGTGGTAGGGGAGATGAAATCCCTATGTAGCGTACTGGGTAGCCAAAAATATTGGTAGGTCTATGGACTTTTCTCTAAGATTACCATAATTCACTATGCCACAGGTGATTGGGCTGTGGAACAATCAATCAATGACAAATCTCAGAAACGGCTCCTAAGTGGCCCTAGTTCAATCAGCTAATAGTTGGCACGTTTTTCTCAATACTGTACTAGTCACGCACTTCTAAACGGGTAGGGTTCAAACGACCCAAAGAACCACTATCTCCCCTTAAGTCTACAGGGACTCATAGTGAGGTTTGACACGTGTCTCGTCCGCTCTTCAGTGGTGTGTGACCTGCCATCCCGTACCGATTTGTAGTACTAATCTTGACTCACATGACTACTACTGCTGTGGTAGACTCTCAAGCAAGGCCATCAATGAAGATGAGCATACATTGATATCACTCTGTCTGGTCAGCATGGCTTGTTCTGTCTGAAGCCTCTGTCTACATCACTCTCATGCTGGGGTAGAATCTTCATCGAAAGATCAATTTGCAACATCTACTTGCACTGTAAACCCTAATCAGTACCATGAGGGTACCTCTATACTCAGGGTAAGGCTCAACCCTATGGTTCAAGGTGAGAACCTAATCATGCTGGCGAAACACAAGGGAATCACTATCCTTCTAAAAGACACTTCCTCACTAGCCTTCTATCTATGCCCAATCCTCTAGTACAAGTCTAACTCCTGTCACTGACGGCCCATTACTAAATAGGTCAAACTGCATGTGTGACCGTCTACAAATCGTCTGATCTGCATATGTTGGTTGTGGCCCATGGATGTACTATCATGCAGTTTGAACAATCTGATCATTGTGACAGTCCCATCTGGAGGTCATACTATCATGTTCCCTGATTCTGCCCATGTGCATCCCTATGAGACTGCCACTAACAGTGCCTTATGGGGTTATGTGAGATCCCTCAACTTAGTCCCACATCTAATACCTACTGGGAGAAGATCCTGTTTATAAGTGGGAATGGACTAGAGATCTTTAACTTTCGGGGTACCCATTTTAAAGAAATGACTTAGCCCATTACGTTGCACTTCAGCTGGGTCGTTACAAATGGTATCAGAGCCGACCTGGTTCCGTGGTAGATGGTGGGGATGGACTAGGGACGTTGGCTATGCTACCGGTCACGGGCCAAAAAAGGTCACGGGCTGGGGATAGCAACGGGCCAAGACTAGAAACGTTGGCTAGGCTGCTGGTCACGGGCCAGAAAGGATGTGGGCTGGGGCTAGCAACGGGCCAAGAATAGGCATTTCGGGGACGAAATTTCCTAAGGTGGGTGGATTGTGAGATCCCTCAACTTAGTCCCACATCTAATACCTACTGGGAGAAGATCCTGTTTATAAGTGGGAATGGACTATAGATCTTTAACTTCTGGGGTACCCATTTTAAAGAGATGACTTAGCCCATTACGTTGCACTTTGGGCTGGGTCGTTACAGGTTATCTTGCAATATACATCTGACCCAAGGGTGTCAGGTCAAAACAATGATTGCAAGAGAGCTGTGAAGTCGGATCCTATGCTAACTCATCCAAATAACCTCACTTTTCCTAACTCTTCTCTATTCTGCTAATTTCCATTGTAGCTATATCTTGTTCCTCAAGTTCTGGCCCTATTAAGCTCTAACTAATCTACTCGGTTGGTGGATGAGAAATACACGGATAGCGGTAGTGTGTGTCTTTGGTCAATGGTAGTGCATCTCGGATGGCGGCTGTGCACCTCGGCAGTGGTTGTGTGACTCTGTAAAACCCACGATTCGAGTCAGGGTTTTATATTCAGAACCGATCGGTTCGACCGTTATTTTTGAGTCGAGTCAGTTTCAGAACACGTGTACTGAGCCGACGCCAGTCGCATGTATGAGCTATGAGGGTCATGCGTACCCAAGTATATGATGATAACGTCATGAACACAGCAGAACAGAATGAGTTATCAGAATATATGAGAGTATGCCACTTATGTTTTTTTTATTTTTATATATAGTGGATCGTAGAATTAGTTTTAAGCCGTTTACCGCGTTAGGACGTGTTATGGGCAGTTTGGATGGGTTGATAGTTCTAGAGCATATCATTGCGATGTTTTAGTGTTTGTTTGATTTTATGGGATTTTTTCCTGATTTTTATGAATTTTTTTAGGATTTAATATGATTTAGTTATTATACTTGACTCGAGCCGGAGACGAGTCAAGTCTTATTTACAAGTTTGCCACCCAACCATTTCTTCTCCACCCCCGACACTTTCCCCTTCCAAACCCTAGCCGCCCCCACTGTTTGGTGCCACCACCGCCGGCACCATCGTCGCCTTGCCACCGGGCGTCGCCGCCTATCCCCACCATGGTGTCACCATGCCGCCCCGACCAGCCCCAGGCTCTGCCGGACCGCCGTGACACCAGAATCACCACGCCTACCGCTACAGCTACATTTCAGTTGTGTCACCAATTCTGCCGCTGGCGACTGTCGCAGCCGCCATCCAGTGGTCGCCTCAGCACAATCGACCACCTAGTGACCTTTCCTGACTAAGGACACGGAGGCCATCGCCACCGCCTCTGTTTTGCCATTTTCTGATGAGCTGCCACCTTTGCCAACCATGTCGATGCCATAGATACGTCAGGCTCACCAAGCTGGTTCCAATGGTACCCAATATGACCCCTATCTAGCTAGTAGACGTTGCTGGTGATTGTCGCTGAAAACCGCCAGAAGCTGCCAGAAAACCGCCGAAACCCGCCGGAAAACTGGATTTGCTGGAATTTGCCGGATCTTTTGCGGAGCTCATCCAGTCGATCCCAATCGAACTTTGGATGCTGATGAGCTCCGAAATTTGAGCTCCGAGATGCGTGACAAAACCCTAGTCGTCGCCGATTGCCGATGACATGAGGTATAATTACCTCCGAGTTAGTTATTTAAAACTTGATGATGGTTAGCATAGCATGCTAGGGTTGATTTATGATCTGATTGATAGTGCGTGGAGGATAAGTGATGAAGTGATAAGTTACATGATGTGATTGATAGTGCATGGAGGATAAGTGATCTAATGAGATAAGTAAATATGAGCATGCTAATTGAGTATGACGTAAAAACACCGTAAAATTGGTATGAATAGGATAAGTTAGAATTATTTTCATACTTATGATTATTGGATTGTTGATTGATATTCATTGAGTTTGATGCATAATTTAGTTAGCGGGCGTTAGTATTTAGTTTTGATGTGTAGGTACAGAGTAGGAGCTCGCCGCGTAGGCGCGATGACATGTTTGGAGCTTCTACCAGGTCCGTTTAGGACTCGTCTCTGTTTTACACTCTTTTCTATTGTATGCTTATTTAATTATTTGTAGGATGGGTTAAGTGGCGTTTTATTTGATCCCACTTAACTCGGGCCATTTAACCGAACAGTTTTCGGATTAATAACCCCTCGAGGATGAGATCCCTCGAGGATGATTTCGAAAACAAGATCCACCACAAGTTGCCTTTGGGCCTATTATATAAATCCCTACCCAGCCTTATATATATGTAGTTTTCGCGTTTTCAGTGAGACGAGAGATGGAGAAACCGACTGCACGTACCATGAGCGGATTCTGTGACAGTCAAAGTGGGCTCTGGATTAGTGCTAGTGGATTGTTCCATTCCTGAGGGATCCTGACAACTCCGCGTTGGAGTTCCTCACACCCGAAGAACATGGAGGTTTACGAGTACTGTTTAGTACAGCGCATGTTCGGACTTGTGGTTTAAAGGGTACTAGAGGCGATTGCTTGAGAGTACTCGGCCTTCATGCTCAAGGCCTGGAGAATTATGAAGGTAAGGAGAGGGCTTAGGATTCGAGACCAGAAAATGAAGTAAGAAAATGCTGTGAGAGGCATCAGTAGCAACAGATCAGTCAGTTCGGGATGCTACCGGGTCTGCAGCCCAGTGGCTCCTCAGTAGGTGCCCTTCAGAGTGTTCACGAGGAGTATCTAATATTTTCTTTCATATGAGAGTTTGCTCTCATAGCTAACTTGTTATAGTTATTTTATTTTCCAGACCAGTAACACTTGTTACTGACGTGTTTTTATACTATATATAGGTAATAATCACGAGTTGGAGGAGCCAGCTTGGACGGAGAAGCACTGTCGTCACTTGCTGTAACGACCCGCCATTTTTCACAACATTGTGGGTCTAGCTGGCCAGGTGTTACTCACAATTAAGCAAATATGTCTAACATTTTTTTTAACAAAAACATATATAAAGATCCCATAGTCTTAGACCGTTTTCCATTAGCCACACTTATTTTTCAAATAAATAATAAAAGGAGTCCTCATATTTATTTTGCTCCATGCCCTGGTTGTCAATCACCTACTTTCGTATCTGCACACCTGCGGAGGCAATTCCGCGTTAGTGATTACAACACTAAGTAGTATAATAGATAAAACAAATCAAGTACATTCCACTATTTCCTTATGTTTATTTTAATATGTGGTGGAGCGATTCTGCTATACTCCAAAACAATGCGGAGGAGGTATCCGCTGTGATCCGCACACCCCGGCCGTAGCCCTTTTGTGGGGAGGCTACCACTACCGTCTCCAGTGCCAGTGCCTCGCACACCCCGGCCGTAGCCTTTGTGGCGAAGCTATCACTGCACTCAGGTGATTGCTACGCCCCGTTTGTGGGGAAGCTCTCACTACCAATTCTAGTGCCAGTGCCTCACACACCCCGGCCGTAGCCTTTTTACGGGGAGGCTATCACTGCACTCAGGTGATTGCTACGCCCCGTTTGTGGGGAAGCTCTCACTGCCAATTCTAGTGCCAGTGCCTCACACACCCCGGCCGTAGCCTTTTTATGGGGAGGCTATCACTGCACTCAGGTGATTGCTACGCCCCGTTTGTGGGGAAGCTCTCACTGCCAATTCTAGTGCCAGTGCCTCACATACCCCGGCCGTAGCCTTTTTATGGGGAGGCTATCACTGCACTCAGGTGATTGCTACGCCCCGTTTGTGGGGAAGCTCTTACTACCAATTTTAGTGCCAGTGCCTCACACACCCCGGCCGTAGCTTTTTTATGGGGAGGCTATCACTGCACTCAGGCGATTGCTACGCCCCGTTTGTGGGGAAGCTCTCACTACCAATTCTAGTGCCAGTGCCTCACACACCCCGGCTGTAGCCTTTTTATGGGGAGGCTATCACTACACTCAGGTGATTGCTACGCCCCGTTTGTGGGGAAGCTCTTACTACCAATTCTAGTGCCAGTGCCTCACACACCTCGGCCGTAGCCTTTTATGGGGAGGCTATCACTGCACTCTAGTGCGATGGAGGAATCGCTGTGCCTCGCTCACCCCAGCCGTAGCCTTTTTATGGGGCGGCTATCACTACTCCAAAACAATGTCGATGCATTACACAATTTACGCACATAATACAACCTCGTGTCGGACTGAGTCAATTCTTTGACCCCGGTTGCACTCGGTGCATGGTGGTCGAATCTGGGCTCAGGCCGACCTAGGCTACCAACAAGGAAAGTACAATGTTCTACCTATTATAGATACCTGACTTGTGATTTCGTCTGACTGTGACCCGTGAACCCTAATCTGAATGAGGGCATAAATTATACATTAGTATAATTTTATTTTGCATGAACCTACATGCAACTTACATGACTAATATACTATCAATTTTAAATGATGTAATTAGTTCATGTTAGTCTTCATTTCTTATTAAATTTTCAGCAATCCTAATGATAATTAATTATTAATTATCATTATCCAAATCCCCATTATCTAATTGATAATTTAATTATTAACATATCCATTTACAAAACAACTAAGCAATCGACAAGAACCCCATGCATAAGATGCTGGAGATCTAGCAACTTGGCAGGGTGTCTTCAACAAACCTTGCATGGAAGAATCGTAATGAAAACAAATAAGATGAGGGATGAAATACTCACACAGTAATGGGGATGTAACACCCCGTTTTGGCTCACCCGTGAACCGACCCGGAAATGTCACCGGCGACCGAACCGTTCGCTAATCTACTGGGTTCGGTTAAGCTGACCCGGATCTGCCCTCAGTGTCTCAAGATGGAGATGCAAACATGAAATGCATGGATGGGGTGCGTGGGTTCTAACGTAGTCCTACATGCATGCTATGATGTGCAAGCAAAACAAGACAAAATAATAAATGAGAAACCAAAAATATATATATACTATTTTATAAAAATACGGTAACACATACTAATCTACCATGACATTCAACCATTATCTCATTCATTTTTACCTGAGCCGAGTCTGAACTCCAAGGCTCCCTACTCATTCATATTTATCAGTTCATTTCATAACAAGTAATTCACTCAAGCAAACACATCAAAATTATCATTTACATAACAATAACACACCATCATTATACGTTACACGCGGCAGGTACATGAGTGTGCGGTTCCGTGCTGCTCCTCCGCAGTCCCGACAGCTTTCATCGCTCGCATTCCTCACCTACATATATATAGAAAAACCGTCAGTAACGAGTGTTACCGGCCCGGAAAATAACTAATATCAATCTGGCACAGGAGAGCAAACTCTCCTGTTGAATCAAAACCATATACTTCTTCAAGAACTCTCATCAGGGCACATACGGGAGCCGTCGCCCTCGGGTCGATAGCGTCCCCCTATCTTTCACATTCTCATACCTCGGCCATTTCTCTATCGCTTCTCGCATCAAATCTCATTCCTTTCCGCCCTCTGCACCTTCCATATTACTCCTGGCCTTGAGTACGAAGGCCGAGTACTCTCAGGCAGTCGCCTTCAGTACCCTTTGAAACCACAAGTCTAGACATGCGCTGCAATGCAGTACCCGTGAACCTCCACACTTCTCCAGGTTTGAGGAACTCAAAGGTGGAGTTGTCAGGATCCCTCGGGAATGAAACGGCCTGCACACCATTCCAGAGCCCACTATCGACACACACGTGCCTGCTCGCGTAGCACGGTAGTCGGATTTCCCTCATTCAATCTCTCACTGAAAACGCGAAAACTATACATATATATAGGTCTGGGTTGGGATTTATACAATAGGCCCGAAGGCAACGTGAGCTGGATCTGAAGTTCGAAAACAAACTCGAGGGATCTCATCCTCGAGGGTTATTAATCCGAAGAATCGTTGGCTAAATGGCCCGAGTTAAGTGGGATCCGATAAAACGCCACTTAACTCGTCCTGCACATGATAAACCAAATACACAATAGAATAGCGTAAATCAGAGAACGAGTCCTAAACGGACCTGGTAGAAGCTCCAAACGGGTCCACGCGCCTAGGCGGCGAGCTCCTACACCGTACCTACACAATCAAGCTAAAAACTAACGCCCGCATGATGAATCACACATCCTATAGCATGCACACACAATCAACACAATCACTCATCAATCAACACACATTAACCTATATCAATTCTAACAAGCCTACTTAGGTTAATTTGCATTAGATCATGATCATTACCTAGTTACCCTAATTTGTTTCTTAACCTCCATTTTTTAACACCACTCAATCAAACAATTTCATATTTTATCCTTAATCAAATCTACATATTATATATATATTATTATAACACACAATTCACCAATCCTAGGATGCAATTCTAATAATTAACATTTTTAAATAATTAAATTAAAATAAATTATACCTCGCGTCATCGAAAATCGGCGACGGCTAGGGTTTCCGCTTCGTGGCTCGAAACTCGAATTCGGCACCTGGCGGCATCCGAAGTCCGATCAGATTGGACCAGGTACGTTCAGCGGATGATTCGGCGAATTTCCCACGAATCCAATTTTCCAACGGTTTCGGCGGTTTTCCGGCGAGTGTCGGCGGTTTTCGACGATTCCGGCAGTTTTCCGGCGACGATTCGGGACGGGGCAATCAAGGGGTCTATCGGCACCAGCTCGACGAGCTTGGTCCAATGGTGGTGTCAAACAAAGCAGCCGGGGCGGCGATGGCCGTCGGCGGCGGCGGTGTGCTCCGATCGGGGCTGCGGCCGGCCTCGACAGCGCTCGGGATGGTGGGGGAAATGTCGGCGACGGCGAGAGGGTGGTCGTCAGGGTCACAGCGGCGGCGGAGCGGCCCGGACGGCGGCAGAATCCGGCCCGAAGTGGCGACGGCCAAGGCGGCCTCGTGGAGTCGCGGCGGCACGCTGGCAGGCGATCGCTGGCCGGGGTTGGTCGTGGCGGCACGGCGACGGCACGGCAAGGCGTGGCGGCGTCGATCGGCGGCAGCACGGTGTCGGCGGCGGTGGCAGTAGCACACAACAGTGGCGGCGAGGGTTTGGGTGAAGAAGGGTCGGGAGGGAGAAAATACCCTCAATGGCAGTTTCATAATTAAGTATTGACTCGATTCCTACTCGAGTCAAAATAATAACTAGTTCGTAATAAATTCTAAAAAAATCTAGAAAAATATGGAAAAATTCCATAAAATAAAACAAACACAACAACATCCAAATGACATGCTCTATAACTAATAACCCACCCAAATATAATCCAACGCGTCCTAACGCGTTATTCGGCCTAAAACTATTTCTACGATAAAATATATAAAAAGAAAAAAAATACTGCATACTTTCATATATTCTGATAACTCATTTCTCACCATCTTCTCGACGTTATCATCATATATTCAGGTACACCTGACTCTCACCGCTCATAACTCACGGCTGGCCTCAACTCAGCACGCGGTTCATGAAACTGGCTCGACTCGAACCTGACTCGAATCACGGGTTTTACAGGGGAGGTCGCCTGGGACGGAGATGAGGGATGAAATACTCCCTCCTCCTGCATATATATACACTTCAACGAGCCCCTTCATTAAATTCTCACACCCCATCATCCATTGGTATTTCCTAGGTTCAACGACCCCTTCATTAAATTCTCACACCCCATCATCCATTCATGAATAGGTATTTTCTAGGTGACCTTAAGTTGAACCATAACCGGTCGACTTGATAACCAACCATATCGGTTCATCTATATTTATTTCATAATATTTAGGTTCGAGTCTTGTAATAAAAATCATGGTTTTTCACTTGCACACATGTCAGTTGATTGAGTGGTTATATTTTGTTATGATATTATTATATTGATGTGATGTGATTAAATGGTAAAATTTGAGCACATGATGAGATGAAATATTAAGACATGATGACAGGAGAAGGAAATGTGAATAGATTTCGCAGTGGAAGCGTTGTGGGTTGAGACCCAATCTTCAGAATGAGTGTATAGTAGATTAGATTCTGTGTGAATGAAATTGTTGATGCATGCACATATATTTATATATATTATTTGACAGGTTGGCCCCTAATTGCACTTTTAGGGGAAATTCTATCCATTTTATTTCAGAATTTTCATCGATTTTGATCGTAATTGTGATGGTGTGTAATTTAGTTTGCATGTCATCCATGTAGTATCATGTTAGGATTTTGTGCATTCATCCATGCATGACGAGTAATAACTTCATCTTAAGACGCCGAGATTAGATCCGCGTGAGTTGGGTTCGGGTTAGCCGACCTAACTGGGGTCTGTAACATGCCAGTTCGGTTCACGAGCGTCGACCGGATTTGGGGTGTTACAGAATTGGTATCACAACCACTCTCAGCCGATTAAGATGTATGATACTTTTATAGGTAATATGTGTGCAAAGACTGCTCCAAGTCCAGCTGGCAGGTATGTTTCTGTATATTTTCCTTACATGCAGATTTTTCTTCATAAGTTGTTTAGATAATAGTGTATTCAGGACTTGATCAGAAATATGTGGCATTGACCTTAGTTGAGCTGACATCCCATGTATGGATTTTTATTATGATATCAGACTGCTTGCCCAATTAGATGTGAACAGGGGATATAGTAGTGCTGGCAGAGGTAGAATGGGTATAGGATCCTATCTTATACCAGATCCAGATGTCAACAGACGTTAGATTCTAAGAATCTGATAGGAATGTCATGATGGGCTTAGAGACCCACCAATTCTGTCCATTGCAACAGAGATTTGGATGAGTTAGGGTGTCCAAATTTTCGGTCAGCTGAGGCTGAATTGGATGTTGACCAGGTGCCCATGTTTTGCATGCCACCACATTAGTCCTGCTTTCATTGGATGTGGTGTACATAGTGAGAAGGAACTTGAAGTATAGAGATAAGTTAGTGGCAGATGAGATGGACCACTTCCAGAAGATAGTGATGAATGAGGATGAGTAGCGAGGTGGATCGATAGTCCAATAAGCACTTCACCACATCCTCCTCTTCCACTAGTTTATGACATACGGGCAGTAGTTTTGGCTTCTCTTTACCAGATAGAGGTCTCGATATGATGAGGAAAAGATCAGGATCACCATTGCCTACGAGATCTGATATTTGATGGCATTCCACTAGAGATAAGGTACCAGATTAGTAGTTACCGTTTGAGGGCCAGTCAGCATTGATGAAAGCAGTCATTTCAGATTTTAGGAGATTAGAGTGGGTCCAACATAGGTTTACCATCATATGTGTCAGCACCATGATCCAAACCCCTCCGGATCAGACACGCATGACTGGACAACCTAAGCCGAGTTGTTAACAGCCAAGATTTGTCAGAGACAGTAGAGTGGATTTACAATGTATACGATCAATATCAAATTTTTAGTATCTAGATAGAATTGTGGCCGACAGAGTTGCACAACCATCGATTGAGTGCACAACCACCGACTGAGTGCACAACCGCCGACCGAGTGTATAACCGCCGACCGAGTGCACAACCACCGACCGAGTTGAACAACTGTCGACCAAGTTGCACGACCGCCGACCGAGTCACACAACCACTACCGAGGTTGTGAGATCCCTCAACTTAGTCCCACGTCTAATACCTACTGGGAGAAGATCCTGTTTATAAGTAGGAATGGACTATAGATCTTTAACTTCCGGGGTACCCATTTTAAAGAAATGACTTAGCCCATTACGTTGCACTTTGGGCTGGGTCGTTACAAATGGTATCAGAGCCGACCTGGTTCCGTGTTAGATGGTGGGATGGACTAGGGACGTTGGCTAGGCTGCCGGTCATGGGCCAGAAAAGGTCGTGGGCTGGGGCTAGCAACGGGCCAAGACTAGAAATGTTGGCTAGGCTGCCGGTCACGAGCCAGAAAGGACGTGGGCTGGAGCTAGCAACGGGCCAAGAATAGGCATTGGGACGAAATTTCCTAAGGTGGGTGGATTGTGAGATCCCTCAACTTAGTCCCACATCTAATACCTACTGGGAGAAGATCATGTTTATAAGTAGGAATGGACTATAGATCTTTAACTTCCGGGGTACCCATTTTAAAGAAATGACTTAGCTCATTACGTTGCACTTTGGGCTGGGTCGTTACAGAGGTGCACAGCCGCCGTCCGAGATGCACTACCATCGACCAAAGACACACTACAGTCGTCCATGTATTGCTCATCCGCCAATCGAGTAGATTAGTTAGAACTTAGTAGGGCTAGAACTTGAGGAACAAGATATAGCTACAATGGAAATTAGCAGAACAGAGAAGAGTTAGGAAAACTGAGGTTATTTGGACGAGATAGCATAGGATCCAACTTCACAGCTCTCTTGCAATCATTGTCTTGACCTGACACCTTTGGGTCAGATGTATATTGCAAGATAACCCCAATAGGCACTGTTAGTGACAGTCTCATAGGGATGCGCATGGACAAAATCAGGGAACATGACAGTATGACCTCCAGATGGGACGGTCACAATGATCAGATTGTGCAAATTGCATGATAATACATCCATGGGCCACAACCAGCATAGATCAGATGATTAGTAGATGGCCACACACGCTGTTGAACCCATTTAGTGATGGGCCAACCAGTGATAGGAATTTGACTTATATTAGAGTATTGGGCATAAATATAGGGTTAGTGAGGAAGGGTTTTTCAGAAGGAAAGTGATTCCTTTGTGTTTTGCCAGCACGATTAGGTTTTTACCTTGAGACATAGGATTGAGCCTTGCCCTGAGTATAGAGGTACCTTTATGGTACTGATTAGGGTTTACAGTACAGGTAGACGTTTGCAGCCCGACCTTCTGATGAGGATTTCACCGCTAGCATGAGAGTGATGTAGACAGAGACTTCAGACAGCGTGGTGTCAGTGGATGCTCATCTTCATTGATAGCCTTTCTTGAGAGTCTACCACAGCGGTAGTAGTCATGTAAGTCAAGATTAGTACTACAAATTGGTACGGGACGGCAGGTCACACACCACTGAAGAGTGGACGAGACACGTGTCAAACCTCACTATGAGTCCCCGTAGACTTGAGGGGAGACAGTGGTTCTTTGGGTCGTTTGAACCCCACCCGTTTAGAAGTGCGTGACTAGTAGAATATCGAGAAACACGTGTCTACTGTTAGCTAGTTGAACTAGAGCCATTTAAGAGCAGTTTCTGAGATTCGTCATTGATTGACTGTTCCACAGCCTGATCACCTGTGGCATAGTGAATTATGGTGATCTTAGAGACAAGTCCATAGACCTACCGATATTTTGGCCACCTAGTATGCAACATAGGGATTTCATCTCCCCTACCACTTGCATGACACCTTGACCTCACCATAGATCAGAGGGACATACCTATGTAGCAGGTCTTTCTTAGCCTAGTGGATTCCCCCATTTACTTGGCGTCAGACACCACATGTGAGAATGAGAGCACCCATTGAGAGTTCTTGAACAATGTGACTGTAAAGACCCAGAAAATAAATAAATATATATATATATATATATATATATATATATATATATATACATATATGTATATATTCGACGCGGTGGGACTCGAACGTTGGTATCCAGGAATTTATTTAAATTATTTACCCGCTACCCGGTTAATTATCAATTACCCGGTCAAGTGGAAAGTATTAGTTAACCGGTTAAGTATTTTTACCCGGTTAAGTAAACCATACCATTTAACCGTTTAAACTAGTAAAGTGAACCGTATCACTTACCCATTTACCCAGCAACGAAGTGTGTTTTCATAAACCCTAGGCCTTCTTTCATTTTATAAGGAGAAGGAGGGCGTCATGCACATAAGCTCCTTGGACAAACGCCGGCTTCCCATTGTTTTGGTAAGTTTCTTCTCTCTTCTTCTTAGTTTGCATGCATACATATGATCAAAGATTATAATACAAGATAATCATGGAAACTAAGACCTGAAATCAACAAGAAAAAGGAGGATGTAACTGGATTAGAACCAGGAATTCACCCACGAACATAAGTTGCTGCCGTGCAGCAATTCTTGTGTGTTTGTGATTAATTACAGCAACAAGTCATAATCTTTGCTAATCGAGTTGCTGCATCAACGTCCTTACTCATGTTGTAGTAATTAAAGGTGAGATTTCATAGAATTTACAGCCAAGAATGGTAGCGATCCTGCTGAAATTGCCAAGGATGGTAGCACGTCCTGCTGAATTGCAGCAACAGCACCATGGCGTTTGTGATCACGACCAGTTGCATATACCACGCTGTAAGGTAGTGTTTCTCTTCTTCTGAGCGTTGGGTTGTTGTGCGAGGAAGAAGGGACGCGTGAGGCGGTGCTACTAGCACGTCTGAGTCGCCATAGCAACAGGTCGAGGTCGCCATGGCTGCTGATTCGTCGCTGTGATGGTGCGGTCGCCTTGATTGTTGCTGCTAATTTGGTTTGCTAGGAAAGAGACAATGGGTGAAGGATAGGATCTAGATTTTGGTTAAAGAAGAGCTTGGTGCTGGTTTTGGGTGAAGAGAAAATGGTGAGCGGAAGAAGAAGAAGAAGAATGGCAGTTTTGTAATTTCGGGTTGACTCGATATGGGTTGAGTTAAAAATCATAATAATAATACCAACTCGTGTTAAAATCATTGAAATAATTAATTTAAAGGAATATGAGTTAAGTGGTCAAAATAATAAATTTATAAATTATTACATGAAATTAATAAATTTCGATCACGATAAACGGTAATTAATTAATCGAGCTGATTAAAAGCAATTAACTTAAATTGAAGGGTTATGAGGAATATTTAATAGAGACTTCACCTTTATCATATAAAAGTTATATTTGATAAATAAAACGATTATTCTTATAATAAATTCGTAAAGTAAAATAATGGATCAATAAAAGATAATCGCGTAGAAATTACGCGATAGCATAATTAATTAAATAAAGAAGTGTTGAACCTTATCGAATTAAATAAATTAATTAATGTGGCATATATTAAATATTTAGTTGCATGCATTTTCGACGCGAGTAAAATTATACTAATGTATAATTTTATGCCCCGTTCATATTAGGGTTAGCGGATTACAGTCGGACGAACCCGCAAGTCAGGTACGTATAATAGGTAGAACATCGTATTTTCCTTGTTGGTAGCCTAGGTCGGCCTGAGCCAGGTTCGACCACCATGCACGAAGTGCAACCGAGGTTAAAGAATTGACTCGGTCCGACACTGGGTCGTGTTATGTGTGTGAATCTTGTGATGCATCGATATTGTTTGGGTAGTGATAGCCGCCCCATAAAAAGCTACGGCCGGGGTGAGTGAGGCACAACGATTCCTCCATCGCACTAGAGTGCAGTGATTGCCGCCCATAAAAGGCTACGGCCGGGTGTGTGAGGCACTGGCACTGAGTGCAGTGATAGCCGCCCATAAAAAGCTACGGCCGGGGTGTGTGAGGCACTGGCACTAGAGTTGGCAGTGAGAGCTTCCCACAAACGGGGCATAGCGATCACCTGAGTGCAGTGATAGCCGCCCCACAAAGGCTACGGCCGGGGTGTGCAAGGCATTGGCACTGGAGTGCAGTGATAGCCTCCCCATAAAAGGCTACGGCCGGGGTGTGCGAGGCACTGGCACTAGAATTGGTAGTGAGAGCTTCCCACAAACGGGGCATAGCAATCACCCGAGTGCAGTGATAGCTACCCACAAAAAGGCTACGGCCGGGGTGTGCGAGGCACTGGCACTGGAGACGGTAGTGGTAGCCTCCCCATAAAAAGGCTACGGCCGGGGTGTGCGGATCACAGCGGACACCTCCTCCGCATTGTTTTGGAGTATAGCGGAATCGCTCCACCGCATATTAAAATAAATATATGAAAATGGTGGAATGTACTTGTTTGTTTTATCTATTATACTACTTAGTGTTGTAATCACTAACGCGGACTTGCCTCCGCAGGTGTGCAGATCCGAGATTAGATGATTGACAACTAGAGCATGGAGCAAAGTAATATGAGGACTCCTTTTGTTATTTAATTGAGGAATAAGTGTGGCTGCTGGGAAACGGTCCAAGACTGTGGGATTTTATTATAAGTTATGATTTCTAATAATGTTTGACATAATTGCTTTAATTTTGAGTAACACCTAGCCAGTTAGGCCCACAATATTATCATGAAAAATGGCGGGTCGTTACATTCTTAGCCTAGTGGATTCTCCCATTTACTTGGCGTCAGACACCACATGTGAGAATGAGAGCACCCATTGAGAGTTCTTGAGCAATGTGACTAGATTTCCACGAGATTCAGCCTCCCTTCCTATAACCTAGAGATGTCAGACAGAGTAGAGTTTTCACTTGAGGATTCCCACTCACCCCTTTGTATATATCAGCTCTACCATCAGTTTATCCAGAGGATTGAGATGAGTATATATTAACCAGAGCATAGAGCACATACCACAGACCAGATGCAGACTCTACAGTCCCATGCAGAGTATGTTATCATACTCCTTGAGATACACTGTGTATGTACAGATGTTATTGCCTCCTTTCAGTAGTAGTTAGTGGTTGTATAGATAGTCACATGAGCCGTAGTATGTAGTTGAGTCATAGCAGCTATCCTTGTTCTCTTATAGAACAGAGTGAGATACTTGACTCAGGACCGAGTCAACTAGGACCTAGTGAGCAGTCTAGTTTCTTATATAGGGACACCTGAGAGTTGGATCTAGACTGGCGACAGTAAGCCCTACAGCTCGTTAGTTTATACACTCGACCTAGCAGGAGACTCATAACATACTTTAGGTTGGTTGTAGGACTTAGGAATATAGTTTCCTAAGAGTATATGTAGTTGGACTTTTCACATAGATGAGGTTCAGGGACATGGGTAGATGTTAGAAGGTGGTCTTACGCTTGACGTAGTTTTCCCATACATAGCTCAGATTAGAACCTTGCGATACACTAGAGTATTTGCTTGACCAACCCAGTAGGCCCTTAGGGGTGATGTAGGTTTTCAGCCGAGTTAGCTGTAGGGATCAGAACAGAAGAGAAGGACGATGGTCATATCAGAATAGGCACAAACAGCTTAGAAACAGAATGTTGATATTGACAACATCACAAGCAAAACCCACTATGACAACGCAGCTACAGTGAGGATGTACATGACTATCGAAGAGTAGAGGATACAACTGGTGAGTATCTAGCTTCTAGATATTAGTTCAGTAGAACCTCCTTCAGTTAAAATTTTGAGGACGAAATTTTTATAAGGGGGGAAGATTGTAAAACCCACGATTCGACTCAGGGTTTTATATTCAGAATTGGTCGGTTTGACTGTTATTTTCGAGTTGAGTCAGTTTCAGAACATGTGTACTAAGCCGACGCCAGTCGCGTGTATGAGCTATGAGGGTCATGCGTACCCAAGTATATGATGATTTGGTGTTGAAACCTTGTGGGATGTCTGTACTACAAGAATTGTTGATGTTGTGCAGCGGTCAAATTTAAGGAATTAAGTTTGATTTCATAAGATAAGATCAGTTGATATTATTATGTAATTAATTCTTAAGCATCAACTTTCAGTATTTCATAAGTAAGATTGTTGATGTTGTTGTCCTTACCTTTGAAAGTTGTCAATATAATATTGCTACGTGCTATGAAACTGCTAAATTTTTTGAACATGAATTTGATTACATTGCCAATAATCTGAAGCAAGCATATGAAACTATTCTCTGCACACTATGCTGAACTAGATTGGCCTGATTTCCTCCTCCCTATGAATTGGCTGATGATAGTGGGATTAGTAGGATTTAGTGACTTCTTATGTGCCCATTGGTTAATCCCACAGTGGCCTTCAAGAACTATTTCTCCGACTATTGTGACATATCCATCTTCTCCCCACTCTGTTCCCTACGAATTCTTTACTGTCCAATACTTAACTCCCTTGCTTGTTTCTCCATACCCTACAATTGTTACTCAATGACTCACTCTTGTTGTGCACTGCCCACTGAATACACCTTGCAGAAAAAGTAGATAAACTTTAGTTTGATCTAAGTAGTTCACATATTTATAGCCAACTATATAAGAGAGTTGAGGATTTATAACTGCTATGTCCACTATTTTCTGGAGTTGCTTTGTTTTGTTTTGTTTTTTGTTTGTCTGTTGTTTACAATAATGTTATCAAGTGCTTTTGTAAGTTACTTTAGATGAAATTGTGATGATTGCCTCTTCTATGTAGGATGGTTTTTTTTGTACCAAAGTTGACAAGAGTGATGATGAAGACGAAGATGCCTTTGTAGCAAATAAAAGTGGTAGCACATTAAAAACTACAATAACTGAAGGAACAACCAATGCCAATATGTCAAACAATGCAACTACAATTGGATCGTGTTCTGTTACATCTGATGGTTTTTCTTTCCCTCCTCTTTCTAGTGGATTTAATGTTGATATTGGTGTATCTATTAACTCACAATAAAATTTATCTATGCCTCTTGTACTTGATGGACTTTATATGAGTGAGAGTTTTATGCCTTCTTTTATACAGGGTACTCGTGTTGATGTAGTGAGAACTCTATTCTTTTCATTGGTAATAGTGATTTAGACTCCGAAAATACTTTAGATAATGAATTGGATGATTTAGTATTAAACATGTAAACTTGTGCTAAATTTTGACTTTATGGAATTGTATTGTTGACTTGTTATTATCATTTGATAGAGCATAAATGATGATATATCAAACGTTACACTTATGAAATTGTAGTTTTATGATAATAAATAGTAATTATCTTTTGTACTTGTATTAAACTATAAACTTGTATATTTATGTTGAGAAATTATGTAATTATGTAATTTATGTATTTATCTTATGAGTTTTCAAATTTTCGTATATGCCCGATTTGGACCGATTCAACTAAACCGATTTAGACCTATTCGATCTGATTTAATGACTCCCTAGAAACTGATTCAGACTCGATTCCAATTTTTGCAATTATAGATATATATCTAAAGCAATTTCAAGGGGAGATATTTTTGTATCATTTGTTACATGTTACATAATCTTAAAATTAATGTGTTACTTTTGGAAGAAAACCAAAATAGTTAATGCGTTAAAAGCAAATTGATACAAAAAAATGGTATTTATTTCCAACAACATAATAGCAGCGTCAAAATCTATTAACAGAACGAAATGTAGATGACACTGACCTTAATCGGATATTTCGTAATTGGTTACACGCATCAACCTTTACCGCTATACGTACCGATGCCATGATCAATAAAGGAAGTTAAACTAGAGAGCAGCAGCTACGAAGGCCAATCCCACGAACGTTGCAATGCCGGCAGCAACTCCAGAAGCGGGCGACAAATCATCTTCGGTGGCTGGTGCAGGTGCACCACCATCCGTTGCAGGACCAGTCTCAATCTCGTCGGAAGAAGGACCAGATGCGCCAGGCGTAATGCCTTCTTCGGGGATTTCATCTGCACCAGGACCCGGAGCGACCGGTCCGGGAGATTCGGCCGATGGATCCTCGCCGATTTCGTCCGAACCGGGGGCACCGGCAGGAGCGGCGGGAGATGGTGGTGAGTCAAAGATGGGTGCATCCGCGGCGCCGCCGGACGACTCTGGAGCCATGGCTGGGTCATCTTCAACGCCAGAGGTCTTTGGTGCGTCGACGGCGGGAGCGACGCTGCTTTCCGGCGAAGCAGCCGGAGGCGTCGTGGCGGTAGGGGTGCTAGCGTTAGTGTTATCCATTCCGGCGGGGACGATCGCAGTGCTGATCTGAAGGACGGAGACATTGTAGTGTTCAGAGGTGACGAGCTTGAGCACCCTTGAGTCTCGGCTGGAGCCGGCGACGGCGGAGCCGATGGCGACTTCACCGTTGTAAAGGACGGTGACCTTGAGGAAGCCCTGCCGGCCGGTGGCCTTGCCAGAGCTTTGGAAGAGGGTGGTGAGGATTGCGGTCTTCTTGGAGAGATGGGAGATCTTGTCCTTGTCGTAGTAGTCTAGCACCACATGAACACCAACGAGCATTTTTAGCTCCTCGGCCGGCTTTCTTGAGAGCACGGCCGTGGCGTCGTTGTCGAGGGCAAGTACGGTGATAGTGTTTCGGCTGTTAATCTGGTCGGCCACCTTGGTCTGGGCGAGCAAGTTGTTGAAGGTTGAGAATTCTGGGTACTGGTCCAGGATCTCGGTGATGTTGAAGCCCATAGCACTTGACGTGAGGAGGAAAAATGAGAAGCAGAACAGCGGGTAATAAGCCATTTATTGCTAGCTCTATGCCAATTCCCGTTTCTTTGATCTTACTGATAAATGATAAGTGGGCGGCTAATATAGATCACGTAGTGAAGAAAAATAATCGCTGGGTATAAAGAATTGGAATAAAAAAAAGCAAAGAAGGAATGGAGGGAATTTGAGCTGAAAATAAAACGTGACCTGGCGAGGTTGCAATTATGGGAGGTTGATTGTTTGAACTGGATGGGAAGGAGGGGCGGGGAATAACCGCTCTTTTGTTGAATGGTAGTTGAGTTAGGGCAATCTCCGCACCTCTTCTTCTTTGTGGTGGACCTCTTCTTGCTTGTCCTCTCTCCCAATTTGAGGCAACCTAGAACTTAATCTAACAGAAATTGGGGAGGCTTGAATATGTGGGTGAAAATGCAAGCACGTAAAACGGCCGGTTATGATTGCCTAGGCAAATACAGAAAATTGGAGATACTTCTTCGGCCATCGTGAAGCCACAGTTATAAATCACATCGAGAATGCTATTTTGTGCTGACTGATACATCTAATAAGATCTAGTCATGAACCCTTGGCAGTAGGCTGACTATGATTTTACATTTATCTAATACATGATTGGAAAAAATATAAATTACAAAATTATTAATTTCTAACATAAGTATTTAAAATTGTAAACCATAAAATAATATGGAAGATCTTGAACTAAATTTTTTTAAAAATATTAATAGGAATAAATCAATTGATTATGATCATGACTTGTGGGAAACAAAGAAATAGAAAAAATATCATAATTCAAAGCAATTTATATGATGAAAATACGGGAATTTTAAAGGAAAAATTATGAAAAGATAAACAATTGTAAAGGTACAAAATGACCAATGTAAAAAATCAAATGCCAAACTTGTTTTACCAACATCTAATGAACAATTATTTGCTTTTTTAACGAGATATATTTAATTCTTCTTCAATTTTTTTCATTTCTAATCAAGTTCATTATAATAAACTATTGTTATTACCCATTGACATAAACTTCTTCCCAATAACCCCTTTGAAAGTTTACCATGCCATGTGCATTTTAAAATATGTAAATTAAAAATGGTTTTAGAAAAGGGGAAAATATCACAATTTAAAGCAATATTTGGGGGGAAATATAGCAATTTTAGCAGAGAAAATCGTCAATAAATAAATGTAAACAATTTCAAAATGAGCAATAAAAAAAATTTTTTTGGGGAAAGAAACTAAAATAAAATCCTTGAGTGAAAGTAATATAAAGAGAAAAATTCAAAAAAATATAAATAATAAAAGATAAAACAACAATAAAGGAGAATAAAAAATAAACTAAAAAATCTTAGAAAATAAAAAAATCAGTGATGCTAATAATAAAGAAGTGAATTGCAAATAAGACAAAGATGAAGAGGGAAAACCGAATAGTTAAATTATAAATGAACCCAAAGATATAAAAAAACACAATATACATAATAATATAACCATGTAGTTTTTTTAACCTTTCAAGACAGTCTTCCAGAAAATCATCCATCACTTAAAAGGAGAAATATTTTAAGAGAAATTATTGGCATACGTTAAGAGATGGGAGGTAATTTTTGGATGGGGGTGTGATGGAGGAAGGGTGCAACCAATTTGGAAGGCTCTACCCTCTAGAAAGCGTTCAATACCCTTTATTGAAGATGTATAGTAAAGGGATATCATACCTCTTCCGAAGAGATGAGATGAAATTCTTGGATGGGGTTGTGATAATGGGTGCAAACGTTTAGGAAGGATGCCTATCTTTTAGGAAGAGTGTATACCCTTTAGAAAGGGTGTAACAACCCAATTTGGCCAGAATAACAAACCGAATCACAATATTAAAATTCGGAAAACTATTTGTTGGACTA
>JAURVB010011568.1:0-66284 GCA_033002965.1 Piper betle | reverse complement strand
TACCCGATACCCGCTACCCGAAACCAAACACAGCATTATAAAAATTGGATACCCGGTTGTTAAAAACTAAAACCTATTATATAGGTACCAAACACAAATTATTAAGGTTTAGTCAAGTCGGGTTTCACAAATACCCAACCTGACAACGACGCCAAGTTCTAACTAAACCAACCCCTACTAATGATTGATAATTAAATATGTGTTTAAATTGATGATCGTGAGTTGATATAACTGTGACATGATTTTTTTACAAATTTTATAGGCATAAAATTATTTATTTGTGTATCTATCTTTATCTATACCTCCATTAAAATTAGAAGATTTTTAAAGATGTATTCCCACGTTGCTATATTTTTAAATGTAAATAATTCTCTAAATTATTTATTTTTATATTTATATCTATTCATCTATATGTTACATGCTAGGTTAAAACTATGTATACTCATCGTTTCTCATTGCGAGTCTCGCTGATTATAATTTGCCACATATCTCTTGTTAATACAATTTATAAATTTTGCTTATGAAAGTATTGATTATGTGTTTATTTACGCTTTTAGTGTATACTTTTGAACGCAATTATATTTATGGTTTTACTTTTTGTATTCCAAAACTCATTTCAATTATAAAAAAATAATTAAGTATGTTATATTAAGAATTTTTATTCAACTTAGAAATGGTCATTAAAATTTGTAAAATCATTAGTTTTTCCATGCCTAATACTAATGTTCGTCCAAACCATATGAATTCCGCACCCCTTGGCCTGTGTGTCCAAACCCGTGTAAGCTATTTTTTCAAAAGACGTCGTCAACACCATTCATATTCTATGGGAAAAAAAATTGAGGATAAGGAAGGGAATATATTATGTGAAGCGTCGAGTCGTTGAGCTTTGAAACTCCCTTAGACTTTTATAGATGATAGAGCAAAAAGAAGTGAAAAATGGGCTCGTACGTTGAAAGAAAAAAGAGAAGAAGAGCAGAAGAAAGAAGCTCAAAAGCAAGAAGGAAGGGGAGGAGCTCCTTGTCAGAGATCTATCTTCAACAACCCCCTAGCCCACCGATTGCAAAGTTTGGGTGCACCCTACAACCCAGCTGAGGACCACCATTGTCGAGAGCCACTCTCGCTCAAAAAAACTAAGAAAGGCCCCATGTGGGGTTGAGAAATAACATCAAGCGGCTACCTTGTCGGCATGCGTGCAGCTGGTCTAGATAGCCTCTAGCCACACCACACCCTCCATTGAGCTCCCCTCACCAGTGAGGGAACAAAACCCATCCGAGAACCACCACCAGAAAAGCCCTCCATTGCTGAAAAATCTCTGAGAAGAGGCTTGCTCGAAGTAGCTTAGTAGCAAAAAATAACAACAAGCAGATCAACTTTGGGCACTGCATTCTACCAACCTAGGCCATTGCCCGACCACATCGACACTTCCGCTGTACTCTCTTCAATACCGCCAGGCAAGTTGAAGATCCACTGCTAAAAGGGCTACTAGTCACTGGAAAACCACCCATAAGAGACCAACTTGAACAGTACAACAGCAGACATTCAGCTAACTTCTCGGACTCCATCCAGCCAGTCACTGCCACCGCAGGTTAAGCCGACTCCTCCAATCGATCAGCAATAAGTGGTTCGGGCAATACACAACACTGATAGAACTTTTCACCGCTACCGTTGCCAAACAGGCCACCACCGATCACCGGACAACTTCCTAACCGCTCACCAATCTGAGATCTACTGTCCTGGGTGGTCTTCCTTCTCCGCAGCCTCCTAAAAAGCTGTCACCGAAGCCATCAAAGCGGGCATTGCACTGTCACTGCAGCCAGGTCCATCAAACCTCACTTACTGTTGATTGAGTCCACTTGCTCTGCCGAGACCTGTGACCGCTTTCCATTGCCTGTGAATTGTGACAGTGATTGGATTGCCCGAATCCTATTTGTGTCCTGGCACACCCAACCTCAGCCCAACACCTGCTTACACCACCATCTAGCATACAGTGTGCCAAGTCTAGCTTGGCATACCTTGATAGAAATTTGAGCCTACGCCTCCAACATTTATCCTGCTTTGAATAGACCCAAAGCAGTTTGATTCAGCCATTTATCACTTCAAAAATAATTTGAAGGCCGTCCAGACCTCGAATCAAGGTAAAACTTGCTACCCCGCTATTTTTAGACACTCCAGACACAGTGGTGCGGCTATTTTGATGATTTGAAAACAAGAAGGAGACAAATAAGGGCATTAGAGTTAAAGTTACAAAAACAAATCAAATTAAAATAGTAAAATTTACTATTTTGTATAAGTATAAAATCAAAGAAGAAATAACGAATTATGAGTATCAATCTCACTATGGATTGATTTAGAAATTCAAATTAAACCCTAAAGAACCACATAAAAATCATGGGTTTTTATTCCTAACTCACGGTATTTTATTTTATTTTTTTACTCGCATGATTTCTTTGCACGCAAGGGCACCTTTGATCCCACCAAACCCACTTATCTAACCCAAAGCGAAGAGTAATTCACGGGGGCAGCAATCCCACTCCCAAACAACTATGTATTATACATAAATAGATTTCTTAAATCAAGTGAAACCTTCTAATTCGGTTTATATAATATTTAAAGATCCTCACTAATAATTAAAATAAATTTACTCATTTCATTCATTAATTGTCAAAGGTCTATAAATAAATCTAAAGCTTTTTACGAAAAGGGAGATATTTTTTAATATTACAGGGTGGTGGGAAAATTAAAGAAAATTACCAAAAAATGGGAAATTTGATTAAAAATGTCAAAACTACTATTAAACTAAAAAACAAATTAAAATCTTAAATTTTTTAAGGGGCAGCCAACCCCCAACTCTAGCGCAACTAGATTATTCGGATGCCCCCAACCATGGGGAGGCCGAATTAGGTAGCCGGCAAGCCATCGTTGCCCGCCTCGAAAAAAAAGGAAGGAAAAAAATCCAAATGAAATAAATATTATTCAATAAATAAAATTATAGTAATAAATATGGACAAATCAAAATATCTACTTCAATAAAGGAAAAATCTAATTCTAACTGGCACATTGTTCTATAAATTACATTTTTATATTTATATAAAAACTAAAGAAAATTAATAAAGCATCATATAGGTTTTCGATACATATGTAAAACTTGATGACTTTTAACTATTAGTGATAACTTATTTTATAGCAATACTTATTTTTTCAGACTACAACAAATATTATTAGTAAAAATATTAAGATAAAATTATTTTTTATATAAATTGTACAATACTAATTTTTATTTTGCATTCCCAACTATTTTATATTATTATCTTTTATTCAATATTCAAAAAAATTTCAAAAGAAATTAGTTTCCTGTTCATAATAATAGTATCAGGCTTTCAGTTACAATTTTATCGTTTTTAGCAATTAGTAGTAAAAAATAGTAAACATCTTGTTATAGATCTTAAGTTTAACAATTTCAAAATATAGATGAAGAAGATAACCGATTACTTTATAAATTGCAATTGAATTCCGACTCGATCACGCTACATTTAGATAGTAATTTTTGTGAAACAGATTGATCGTATCTTAAGCAAGATTTTAAGCAAATGATACGCTGCTTTTTAAGCATCTACCGTACCCGCCACTCGAAAAACCTTGCAGCGCTTGACCATTGCATATACACTACTCGACTCATCCCCATTGAAGATCTCAGGACAACTCCTTCCCCAAGGTGCAATGGAAGTAACTAACCTAGGCCACCAGCCTTCATGATCACCTGTTGACCTCGCCCAGGTAAGCATGCTTTGCCAAGCCCTCTTCTCCCACGTTCCTAAGTTATACTCCAACTCCCACCCATCCTCCGCCTTCGATTGTGTGCATCCGACTATTTGATAGCTGCATGTATCGAAGTATTGAATCTTATAAGTTTCTGATTCAGAATCTTATGGTTGCCAAAATTACTAGATGACCATAGGTCCACAACGATTTGCTGATTAAAATCAAGAACCTATTATTGCAGTTAGTCATGGAGCCAATTGAACTTACTCTTCTGTTTACAGTCAACATAAAACCATTGGTTCTGCATGAACTTGATCGGGCATCAACATTTTTATCCTCCTTATAACTCAGTGTTCATATAAGAAGATTGATGATTAGTTCATTTCCTGGCATTTTCATGCCAATCATGTATTAACTTGAATAAACTGGGCGCCATGAACGAGTCAGTTTGGTTATACCCAGAAGGGCCAGAACAAAACCTGTAACATGCTCGGATTGAATCCAACACATTTTCCACACGATTAATCATCATCATCACAAGGGAAAGACACAGAGTTAATTTACTGTGTAGTGATGTGCACGTGGAATGATGAAAATCCAATAAAAACTTATAACCTACATCTATTGGTTGATACCCATTTCAAATAATTAGGTTTGATTAAGTTCGATGACAGAAAAAGTTCGTTCTACACATCAGATAGTAAATAATTCTTTAGGACTTCGATTGAGATATTGGTAAGTAGGTATGCAAAATGGATTACTTTCTAATCATCACAATTAATTGAAGTTTAAGCCGTCATATGTTAATTATGATAGGGGGTAATAGGAATTCACAATTGAAATGAAACAGGGAGTGATAGGAACTCACTAATTCATAATTTTAGATGAGATAACAACATTTGAAATCAAATTGATTCGCTCTTTCTTCATGCCAATATCATCCAAATTATTGTTTATTTAATTCCAACAATTTTTTACCCCCAATATCAGCTGGAACGCTGCTTCATCTTAAAAAACTCGTCTTGGCATATATATTTCAGCGATAATGTGACGTCATCCGCTCCAATTAATCCAGTATCTGTTCCAACAAAAAACAGTAGATCAATCTGTGATCCCAAAAAATTCATTTACGACTCACTCAAAAAAAACATCATGTGTGTCCGCATGGCAAACACTTTGAAGCAGACAAGAAAATAGAACAAATTAACCAACTAAACTCGAAGTAAAAGTAATTGCATCTACAAAAGTTCACTAACGTTGTAACTACTAATAAGATAATATGACAACTTATTAATTATATGTTGCATATTGATCAACAAAAGGCCAGTGCTAACTATGCAATCCTCATTGATTAACATTTTTTCGCATATTTCTTCCAACATATTGACAAAACTACGTGAAAACATCAGAACATCATGTGCTTCTTAATCAGGGGGTACTAGGTGTGTGGTAAGCGTAGCCCAGGAAGTTAGTGCAAGTTTCAAGACCACAAATGAGAAGCCACGTTTCTAACTTGATGCATGGAAGTTAAAGTCATGATCCCTTTTTTACAGCCGGTCGTCGGGAATTCAGTATCTTCCCATGACAAAACTCGTATGATCAGAGCAACAATATTACCGGGTAAAATATTTCTTTGCAATATTATCTCAGCTTGCAGAAGGGAGTTCACAATCAACCATCCACAACCTCGGCCATATCGTGGAAAGGTAATTCAGAAGGTCCATATAATTTGATCATAGCTATCTATGGACAGTTCTTCCGGTTTATACCGGGCTCTGCAATGATCTGTAGCTGGTAATCTGGTAATGCTGTTGACAATATGGTTCACTGTGCCGTCACAGACTGACTAGTCCTGCGTAACCAAAATTAAAAAACCAATTGTTTGTCTTGGCTTTCTGTTTCACTCATCAGAATCGTACTCGCGAAATGGAAGAGGAACAGTCTGTACAGCTTTAAAGTTACCCCCGTTGTTCAAATGTTCATAATCCAACCTGTTGCAAGTTCTTACCAACAGAACGTCATAGTTGACCAGGTAAAGCAAATTGTCCTAGATTCCAAGTGCACATAAGCATTCACCAAAAGTACCTGCAGAAGTTCCAGTGTCCACGGCTAATAATTTCCAAAGAAGCCCTTGCAAGGTCAATGGGCAATATGCTTACGACCCACACCACTCTTAGAGCAATGTTTAGAATCTGTAACAGGTAAAAATTTGTTAAAAGAGTTGGCAGATGGGTATAAAGTTAATTATATCTGTTGGAGCTAGCTAGAAGAAGTGCCACTCACGATGGAGAACCTGTAGAACCCCTTCTTGAGAATGAGTTCATCTCTCAGCCACGGATTCCTTGATCTTGGTTTTAAAAGAGCCCAATCTTCCTGAAAATCCCAATCTAGCTGATAAAAAGTAGCTACTATGGACGTAAATATTACCAAGCCACGCCACAGGGGAGTCGGGTGTAGAACAAAAGTGAGTCTAGCAAGGGCTGCAACCACCGCCGACACGTATTTTTCGAAGTTGGCTTTGCGAGTTACATTCTTTCTCCATACAATTTAATGAGTTAATTTCACATCAATCGTAAATAATATTGGCGGCTTAAATATAGGCTAATAGGAAAAAATTTCTTTTAAATAGTTTTTTGATTAAGAGATATATATAAAACCTATTTTAAGTCCATTTTGGGGCTCATAAGGCCCAACAAAGGTATAAGAACCTAGTTGGTTTTGGTATTACCTTAGTCTGCCTCATGATGTGTTAGTCAGCCCTAATTGGAGTCTCATGAAACTTTATTATAATATATGGACCTAGCATGTGTGAGGGGAGATGATTCGAATATATCAACCAGCCCAAATTGGAGTCTCTTTGAATTTCATTATAACGTGTAGACCTGAAACTAGCATGTGTAAGAAAGAGATGATTTGAATAATATGATGTGTGATGGGGTGAATTGTTAAGTTAGTCTTCTATCAGTCGTAAATGATGTTGGTAACTTGTATATCGAGCTAATGGGAAAGCATTATTTCTTTAACTAACTTTTAAATTAAGAGATCGGACATTCCTCAAGAAACGGAAATCGTAGACTAATTGGCTATCTTGTAATGCAATTTGCACAGCCACGTACCTAACTAGGTAGAAAATTAACTTTAAGTTCGTAGTTTGGTTAGCTTTTTTATAACATTCCTGAATGGCGCGCCAATAGAATGGCAAGAATGAATTGAGGTATTGGAGTTCTTTAAAATTTTTTAGAGGTGAAGGCACGGTACTTATGGGTTTTGAAGCTTCTTGTCACGAAACAAACACCGTATACCTCAATAATGGGATCTGAATTGCCATATTAACATTGGAATATTAAGATCCCAAAGATGATAATCACCTAGAAGTTGAAAGTAATTGATGTAATTAGCCTGCACTAAATCATTACCTGGCTGGTAAACTGGTCTGCCATGAACACATCTACCAGTGAAACCTAATTAAAGATCAACACATATGTTACGCATATATATACTATGATCAGTGGTTTGTGAATAACTCATGAGCAGGACAAAGACCGTATAAATGAGTATATATATATACCATGACAGATGGAGCGCATGCGATGTTGCGTAATGTTCGCAATAAATGATAACGACTTGATCGGTAAAAGGTATTCAACGGAGAAACAAGCTTCGCTAGAAAAAATTGCAATTAAAGAAATATGTAATTACCTTCTGCGTCGAACACCTGTGACAAAAACTAATTAACTATAAGCAAACGATGATAATGGTGAAGGGGATTTACCACCAAGAGAATACCAGGAACGTGTCTACATTTATGAAAGAAAACTAACCTGTACACCTCAGAAAAGATGGGGAGTACCATGGCAGCAACTACCAATGTAAGACATGAGGTGGCGATGAGAAAATATCCCTATGGTTTAGGGCAGTGGTCGGATAAAACTAAAAATGAAGTGATAATTGATCCGGTATCTCTTCCAAAAATAAAGGTTGCAACTATAAAAGAAGATGTGTAGACTAAGCATAGCAAACATGCTGCAGTGAACATATAGATCAAATCATATTTGAGCTTAACATTAAAGCAAAAAACACAGTTAAACGAAAGGGAGCCCAATCACATCGTGGTCTGTTTCTAAATGTTGGCCAAAAACGAAAGGGTGCCCTAAATGTTGGCCAAAAAAGCATAAACACAAAAAAAGCTACAGACCTACCAGTACGCAGACCTGCAGCAGAAATGCAGGAAAATATGCTGGTCAAGACGTGATCCGAAAAAGTAAAAATGCAGATCGGTTACTTAATTTCTTGATAACTATCTGAGTACTAGTGATGAAAGTTGGATGAGAGACGCCTAACTACAAAAAAAGTGATGACATGAGACTGATCGCGATCCCGGGGGTGGCAAAAACAGCATTGCCTTCTTTCGGTCATCATCATTGAAGTACTTAGTGATGACGGATTCTATTTCATCGCCAAGCCTTGTCACCCACCGTTGCATAACTCCAGCCAATTCTACTCGAAATCGGCCGATTTAAATCGGATCGGCGGCGATCTAATTTAAAAAATAATGTGAATCGACTAGGTTTGAATCGGTCTGCGAATCGGCCAATTTGAGCCGATTTCACCCTATTCCAGCCAGCGGCGGATAGGCAGCAAGGGCAGCAACAGGTGACCCGGGGGGAGCTGGGGGCAACGACGGCGTGGGACGGGGCGGCAACGGCAAACGGCGAGGGAGGCGAGGGCGACGAGGCAGGACGGGGCGAGCTGCGAGGGTGGCTTCGGGGCGGGGCGGAAGGCGAGGAGGGGGGCGACAGGGCGGCGAGGGCGGCGGGGCGGGGCATTCTCGTAATTAAAAGTTGACTCGATTCCGACTCGAGTGAAAAATAATAACTAACTCCAAATAATTTTAAAAAATTCAAAAAATATCATAAAATATAATACACATTAGAACATGAAAATTACATCAGAATGACATATTCTATACTAATAACCCACTAATTTTGATTAAGTTAAAATTTGTGTATAAGACCGATTAAGGTCGATTCAACTGAACCGATTCCTTTCCGATTTAGACCGATTTCAATTCCGATTCCAACTCCTTTGAAAACCAATTCTGATTTTTATAACCATGTTGTCACATGAAGCGGAATAACTTTCTTTAAGTTTTTTTTAAATAGTTTCTCAAAAGCGACAAAAAAAAAGGTAATTAAGTGTCAATGTTGGCGGCAGTACGCTCTATGTACAGAATGGACAACCGCCCAAATTCAGAGATGCAAAAAAATTTGTTATCCAGGAAAGGAAAAGAATGTTGAATGGATAGCCAAGAACAGTGATGTAGGATTGTCGAACTTCTTAATATCTTGCCACTTCTAATAACAATAGTTTAAAAGCCTACTTTTAGTTGGGTTTTGCAGCTGATTCTTACCTTATCGGAATTGCTGAAGTGGGATTGTCTCGTTCTATCGATTTACACATCGGACGAACGTTGGTTAGCGACCTGTAATTGACAAAAGTGATAATAAGAAAGCCATAGATTGAGCGGGCACTTTTCTAATGCTTGACCATTAAAATCGTAAGGTATAGGATCAAAGTTCTTAAATGAAATGTGTGGGTCAATGAAAATGGCCCACGCATGCAAGTGTTTGATAATCTTATTACGTCTTGCGTTGCATGGATGGAATTCAGTATTCGCAGTTCTTGGATGTCGACTTGGGGCTACAGTACTATATATAATGTGCTTATACAGATGATGGTCTGATTCATATATAACAGTTACAAAACAATAGAACACAGTTATAAAAATATCGGAATAAATTACCTTATCAAATTTCTTGAGTGTCTTCCTGGAGGCCGTCCTATTCAATGAGCTGAAAAGGCAAAATAACAAGAATGCAACATGCATGCACTAGCAATTGCGCTCTAGATTACTCAATGAAGTACACATGAAATACTGATAATTTATAAGAATGAGCAATAGAATAGTCTTAGTTTTACTCTTCGATCTGGTGAGGCACATCAAGAGGAAAGTAAAGAGGTGAGAAAATCAGACCTATATGTTTTCAGCAGCTCAAGTCCTCTATAGAGCTCAACAAAAGCGTGTCTTATCATCTTCTCCGCGAACTGAATCTTCTTCCTCACCACGTAATCCCCTCTAACTTCTTTCTTGGCATTGAAATTGTTCAACACTTCCACCTAGAGCTTCGCGGTCAGAGCCGCAATCGCCCTCGTCGGCGTCGTGACCGAATTTTGATCATCATCCCCTCCAGCCTCGCCCTCTTCTTCTTCGTCGTCACCAGCAGCTGTGGCCACCTCGCCGTGTTCTCATCGCACATTTCCTGCGCCATCTCGACCACATTGTCGCCGGTGGCCGGATCAATCTCCAAATCGGGCTCTTGCAACGCCACCGCACCCTCCGCTCCTACAACCGGGTTTCACGGGACGAATTAAAGGTTTCACTTTGTTACACCAGAACAGCCAACTACGTCGTCGTCCAGATCATCAAATGAAATAAGGCATAGATCATGATAATCAAATCATATCGTAATTTACATCGAGAAGCAATCTCATGCTAATAATTTGCATTTTTTGTACCATTTTATTTTTATTGATTAAATGATAGTAATTAAATGAAAAGCATTTATGGACTTGATTAGGAGTGATTACTTAGACAAATCTGTGTAATAATAACTGATTAAGTGCAGGAGAAACGGGATAGCTCACCTGGGTCTATGTCTGGGTCTGAAACGGAGAAGGTAGTCGACGCTGGTGACGACGATGATGCGGTTTCCGGCGTCAACAAAGGAACGGCATTATTACCGCGATGATCTTTTTATAATTTATAATTTATACAAGTTTCCGTTTTGCTACCAAGTGGAATGAGTTGCCAAAGGGTTCTATATATATATAATTATTATGGTTTCTATATATATATAATTATTATGGTTTATTGTCTTTTCTCAGAGTACCATACATTGCAATCCAACGGCCCGACGCACCCTGTTAAAAAACCCCGCCGCTCGCCCCGTCCGTCTAGCTGATCCCGCCGCGGCCCATCCGGCCGACCCCCACAGCAGCCCGCCCGCCGGCATCCTCGGACCACCCCAAACCGTCGCCCTTGGCGGCGGCCCCCTCCTTGGCCCCCCTGCCACTGCAGATCTACCCCCCTCTGCCTATATATATATATATATATATATCATGTTTTATCATGCTAAAATATTAATTTTGATAGTTGTAATCGCACCAATCACTACTGTTTTTATTTTTGGTGGGACGCCGGCTTCTTTGTAACATCCTATGTCATCCCATTCGCAAAAAACCAAGATTGGGTATTTTTATTGTATTGCAATCTTCGCCAAGGAACGTCTTAGTAGCTGCGTTTTGTATATATATAATCTTCATAATAACCAACATAATTCTCTACTATATGCCAATAATGATACTTTTCTTCTTTCCACTAATAATGACAAATGTTTCACAGCCTAGAACATTAGTTAGGCTAAGTATATTTATAAAATAAGTTGTTATGACTGATCAAAGGTCTTTAAAACTGGATTGAATTCAATTTCAGTTGTAATTCAGCCCAATGATCGAATATTTTATTTGAAGCACGCAGTATTATTAATACGGTTGACACATAACTCAATATTTTGTATTAAAAAATATTTTCTAAACATTTATGTTTCATTTTCTGAATGAAAATGATAATTCAGAATATAAAACTTCATTTATGGTTATAATTTTAATCTGATTTACAAGACTTAAATTAAAAAACCAAGTGTTATATATATATATATATATATATATATATATAAGTGCTTAAAACTTAAAGAACTTAGATGAAAAAATGAACTAACTCAAATGTGATTTAATCTGGACTTAGCTTAATTGAGTTACTGACAAACAAGCTGCTGACGAGCTTTATTATAAACTCAACATCACTAATCTTAAACTCAATTGGTTACCTATTTTCATCTACTCTTATTAATAAAAAGAAACAACTAAAATTTACTCCTTTATGAATGGTAGGTAAGAGATTCAAACTAATTAAAATATAACAAAAAAAATCAAATTATTATAATTTACCTCTTTAATTAATTAAAATTTATCTTTAAAACCGGTCAGTTTGTATATCTCAAATTATTATAATTTATCTTATATTTCGATGAGATCTATGTATAAAATAAAGAATCTATCACAGTTGTTTTTTTCCTCTGAATGTTTTTTCCTTGCATGCCGTGCAGATCGAAACAGGCTTGATTTCAATTAGTACCAACTGCTATAGTCGAACTGTTCATTATGAACATATCAATTAACATGCCTGTCAATGGCTATTAATGCTTTGAGCCAATAGACATGGCCATGATCATGAAGCTGATCCTTTCCTTGCTTTCCTTTCTGCTACAACTCCTCTTTTCTTTGGTGGGCAGCTCCCCTGTAGTTGATCGAAGCCAGTTTCCAGAGGATTTCTTGTTTGGAACAGCAACCTCTTCTTACCAGGTACATTTTAACCTCTTTCCTCTTGCAAGTGTTTTCTATTCACTTGATAGTTGTTACTTGAACTCTTTCGTTGGACACCTTCCAACTTTTATAGAGTAGTGTGGTTTTGTATTATGCATTCACGTATATTTCTTATCATTCCAGATTGAAGGAGCCTATTTGGAAGGAAATAAAAGTCTGAGCAATTGGGATGTTTTTACTCGGTTGCCTGGTAAAGTCAGCACAAATTTGCAGCTGTTAGTTACATAGAAGCAACCTTTTTATTGTTAGCCTGCTCGTCTTTTCTCTGTTTTTAGGCAAGATAAAGGATGGGAGCAATGGAGACGTTGCAGATGACCATTACAATCGCTATCTGGTATTGACACCGCAAACTAACTTTCAATAAAAGGGCCAATAAATTTCATCTTTTTTGTTTTAATTCAGCATCAATCATCATTATTCAATTTGAAAATTATGGACTTGTTGAACTTACCCATTCATTAACAGCTCAATCTATCACAAGATGCTATATTTTCAATTTGATGTAAGGCACTGATTGCTTGTACCGATGTTGAAAATAGAGAGATGTTGAGTTGATGCATTCACTTGGGGTTAACTCATACAGATTCTCCATATCGTGGGCTAGAATCCTACCATGTTGGTGTTCTAAAAGCCTACTTCCATGAATTTATTTAGTTTCACATCTTCAAATACGGAAAACAGCCGAGTCTCTTTTGTGTGCAGTTGGCAGATTTGGCGATATAAATCCCGCCGGAGTTGAGTTCTACAGTGATCTTATCGATGCCCTTTTGGTCAAAGGTCATGTATTTGTAATCTTTATAGGTTATAACTTTCATGCCATGGAAGCAAGGTTAACTTACTAATCAAAGCAATGAAACAGGTATAGAACCGTTTGTTACATTGAGTCACTATGACATCCCTCAAGATCTTCAGAAAAGATATGGTGCATGGTTGGATCCACAAATACAGTAATCTTCATATCTCGCTTCACCTTCCTGTTAATTACTTCATCTCCAAGTGATTCATGGTGCCAGCTTTAGGCCATCTAATTCTTGAAAAGATTTGGGTTTTTTATAGACTAGATTTTAAGCACTATGCAGAGGTTTGCTTCAAGCTATTTGGGGACAGAGTCAAGTATTGGGTCACCATCAATGAGCCCAACATTATGATGAAATTTGGTTATTTGAGTGGAAGGTATCCTCCTGGCCATTGTTCTGAACCTTATACTGGCTGCTCAGCTGGTAACTCTTCTGTTGAACCTTACATTGCTGGACACAACTTGTTGTTGGCCCATGCAGTTGCAACTAATATCTATAAGAAAAAATATCAGGTATGTGCAGTTCCATTTGTTATGTCCATAAGCTTGGTACCCATAAGCTAAAAATGATACAACTTAGAAAAAAGTTTATTCTAGAGAACCTCTGCTTTGAAATGACGATGGGTAGAACATAATACTTGGTTTCCAGGTGAAACAGAAAGGCTTCGTTGGAATAGTGATTAACAGCCACTGGTATGAACCTCTCAGAAACACCCCTGCTGATCTCTTGGCTGTCCAGAGAGTCTTAGCTTCAGAAGTCGCTTGGTACATCACTTCAATTCTGTCTCTCTTTCTCGCAAAACCATTGCATTAAAGTACAATTTGTGTTTTTTTTTCAGGTTTATAGATCCTATAATTCACGGAGATTATCCTCTTGAAATGAAGCAAGTCTTAGGCTCTAGATTACCAAAGATTTCTCCACATGAGCGCCAGTTTTTGAAGAACAAATTGGACTTTATTGGCATCAACCATTACTCAACTGTTTATGCCCAAGACTGCATGGAGTCACCATGCAACACGCTTGATGCAATAGAGGGAGATATGCTCATCTCTCGAACAGGCGTAAGAGACGGAATCCCTATAGGACCTTCGGTATGTAATACATGAGGGACTGTGAAAAACTAGTGATTATTTTCATACGGCACCTTAAGTCCTTAATCTGCTCTAATTTGTGTGAAGGTTTATTTTGTGCAGACTTCTATGGAAACTTTCTTTGTGGTTCCTTATGGCATTAAAAAGATTATTATGTACGTCAAAGAAAGATACAACAATACACCAATGTACATTACAGAAAATGGTGAGAGTACTCCAACCATTACTATGTAGACGAATATACCATCAAAGAGAAAGTTCTGTTTAGTTTAGGTTGTGGCCAGTGGCGATAATATCATAAATTCTGAATTACTAGTCCTCCTAAAGCTTAAACATGACATTCTTTACAGGTTATGCACAATGGAGTGGTGCTGGAGTTTCTAAGAACCAACTACTGAATGACCCAGAAAGAATCAGATACCTGCATGATTATTTGGCCTTTCTGAACTCAGCCATGAGGTATTTGATTTTACATGTAAATTAGCAAACTTCTAGTTTTGATTTGGGGTTCCCTACCCAACAATCAAAGGTATGTGCTTTCCCATTTGATTTTGCCATTGACGTGGATGGAATATATGGCTGCAGAGAAGGAGCAGACGTAAGGGGCTATTTTGTCTGGTCTCTTCTTGACAACTTCGAATGGGCAGAAGGCTACACTCAACGGTTTGGGCTTTATTATGTGGACTTCCAATCCATGAAGAGGGCGCCCAAGCAGTCTGCACTTTGGTATCAGAGCTTCCTAGCTAGAGGGGATGTTAAGAACTTGAGAAGCGGATCCTCAAGCTCCGATGATATCTAGTAAATCATTTTTGCGACAGTTGAGTTGATGTAAAATATTTTACGTCCATCTTTTTATGTGTAGTTTATTGGCACTATTAACTTTAAATTTAGCTCATTTGAATGAGCTAAATTTACAAGATAGTATGTAGTAAATTGGTGGCTATATGGTAAATTGGCAGCATAGCCAGTCGATATATTTTCATGCAGACCACCAAAGGATACCACTTATGAAAATTTGTGTTTGGCTAAATCAATGTCTTAAAGCGGTAGAAGCTATCCATCAACACATGCAGTAACCATTACAAATTCACTTTTTCGGAAAAGGTGCGTTGCTACAATAAAGTCGCTGATAGCAATACAGTGCACAAAAAACACGAGCACTTGTATCGTTTGAACATCAAGAATTGCTCTAAAAAATTTGCTCTTTCAACTGTGATAAAGATGATGAATTTTGTCCTTGCCTATGATAAATGGAGGAAAGAAATCATAACAATGATCAAAACAAACGCACGGCAAAAAACAATTGGCCAGCAAAGGAAAATTTTCTAAACGACAATTGGGTCTCACTTCCATCTCAAAGCTTGCCTTATACCTGTACATATGAGCCCCAAAGATCTCCCAATTAAGCAAGTAAGAAAGAAGGATACAGCATTGTTCACCTCAAAGGAGATGATGCTGACTATTGGCATTGCAATATCAGCAAACTCAAGGAACAAGCTAAAATAGTACCTCCTGAAACCAAGAAAAGGCCTGAATGAGTATACTGAGTCCCAATATGTATGTTATAAAGACATACTGCTACAATGAACTAAAAACATGATGTATTTTCCTTTTCACAATTTATTCCAGTCCCACAAATTTGACAAACAAACTGGCATCGGCCTACGCAAGCTCGGAAGTGTGACCAGCTAAAATGAATTACTAATCGTGCAACTTAAAGGAGTGAGAGTGGTCCCAGAAAATCTAGTTAGATAGATAAAAGCATGCCACAAACATCATTGGAAGTGCATATGTAACTTGATTAGCTCAATGCAGGAAACATACCATCCAGTCAACGCTCTCCACTCCATTGTCCTTTTTACAGGAAGGAAAAGCTGGGCAATCAGCACAGAGCATAGTGGAGGTGTCACTGTAGACTGCCAAAATGTCAACTTCTTCCACCAGTTAGGACTTTTCATCTGCGTGGAGTATGTGCTCATTATAAGCTTAGTTTGGAGAGTAAAAAGATCAAAGCGGTCCTCATATATTGCCACAACAGATTCAATGTTTTGATACATCCACCAGCTAAATGATACCTAAACCAAAAATGCAGCAATTAGATCCAAACACACACATGAAAAGTCGTGCATGAAACTCAAATATAAATATTTTAGAGAAAACTCATGGGCGTTAAAAGATCACTCACACATAAAAAAAGGCTTAGAAATGAGAAATCTACTATCAATTAAACTTAAAAGCAAGATGTGAAGTCCTCAGAAAGGGGTGAAAACCAGCCATTTCAGAAGAAAACCAGTCAAATCTTAAACATTTGAAGGTGCATAGAGAGGAGACTCACTACATAATCAATAAAATTACAACTAATGAATAAAACAAATAACAGTTTATTAAGCTATATTTAATTCTTAACACAAAATAACCAGAAGAAGGAATACCTCATTCCTCATCCTTTGAAGTGCTCTAGTGGACATGGAGCAAAATGTTAAGCCATACTATTCACTTCAGCACACATGTTACTGTCAACAGAAATAAACTTCAAATACATAGTAGCTATTACATCTGCCAAAGAAACCACCAGATCTTCTAAGATGCCAACTCCATGTTGACTCAGCAATTTGCTGTCATATTTGCAGTGAGACCTGGCTCATGAAAAGAGAAAAGGCAGGGGGTCATACATTAAATTGAAGAGAAGCACAAAAATAATTTACAGTCTATACTTGAACACATAAAGATGTCAGCAATTGTGAAAAGAAATTTACCGGGCTTTACTCAATATGGAGAAATCAATTTACTTGTACATTTCAAAAAGTGAACCCTACTGGGAGCAAGTTGGATCTTAGGTGATATCTTTCCAAGTTGTCAAACAATTCAAATAGATAAGAAAATACAATAGAGAGATGAGGTAATGAACCTAAAGGCGGCAGATATCAGATCATTTTTCTACAACAAATTTAAAACACTTCAATTACTGAGTTTGATACTTATTTACAACAAAGTATCATGTTTTCCATAGTGTTAAAGAGTTAAGCACAGAAAAATTAGAAGGTTTAATAAAGTAAATCCGTGAAACACCATTTCCAAAAGAAAAAAAGAGCTTGAACGTATCTAAGAGAAAAAGTAACTACAAACCTCAAAGCACCAAATCGAAGGTAAAAAATCAAATCTGCATAGAGATATTCTTTTCCTGAGTTCCTTATGCTCCCTATGATAGAATCGCTGCCTTTAAATCCTGAGAGCAATTTGTTTGCAAGGACCTGGAAAGCATATTTAATTGGTTCATTCTGGCAAATTATCGGAAACAAAAAGACTAGTAGCTGAATGACTATCAGACCTTATCATGCCCTGTCTTTACCCGACTAAGCTCACCCTCTAGCCAAGTCAAGAAGATTGGCTGAACTGAATCATATATGATTTCAGATGTGACAATCACTTTAGCATCCATGTCAACACCTTCATGAACTTCCGTAATATAGAGAACCTGCCAAAATAGAACACACGCTAATGAAATGATAAACTATCAAACATCACAAAAACAAGAAATATCACCAAGGAAAAGCTATAAATCATGCATACAGCTGTCGGATGGGAGATAAAACAGAAAGTGTAACTAGAGTAACAAACATGCCAAATAAGTATACCACATTGAAGATCGAAAGTGAAATATGATTCAGACTATTTCAGATGATTATACACAAATCGGAGTAAGTACACGCCAAACAAGTATACCACCATCTTCTTTTTCCTCTATCGGATCATAGACTTCACAAATCGGAATAACCTCAATACACTTGTAGTTTAACTCAAAAAGAACAATGTTACGCATCCGCGCGTCACAAAATTACTATTTGAGATAGTTATAAACATAGAATTACAAGCAACTTCAACAAATATTCGGCATCTCCATCCACCAGGTGCAAAATGATTGAGATAGGCGTAATGGATCCCACATATCCCTTAAAAATGATACAAATTTCAACTTAAATGTCAGGACTTGATCATGTAGATCCAAGATATATGACCTCATAATCCTTCTAAGTATCTCCATTAAATGCCTACAAATCTTCCTTTACCTCTTTTTTCTTATCTTTGTTTACAACCACTGCATAAGAGTTCTATTTTTCAGTCATTTCTACTGTCTTTCCCAGGCAATAATACATGGAATGTAAGCAGTGCATTTGATAAGTAAGCATGAGGCTTACCATTTTTCTCAGTTGCTTCAAAGTAGTAGAAAGCAAACGTAGCCTAGGGCTCTCATCAATAGCAAGCAGGCTCAAGGGATGCATTCTCCCAGAGGTTTCTGTTTCATCGCCTCTTTTGTCAAAGTATAATCAATCTCAACAACATTTAAAGCGCCTTGAATTTTTTCCTCAACTTCATTCCAGATGTTCTTTGAGCTTCCTTTGTTTTCACTCTTTACATTGGCACCCGTAATCATCCACAGATATATTCAGAATATAACAGTGCATAGTATAGAAAACAATTGAATTTAGAGGAGTTGAAAAAAAATCTCACTCTTACCTACCATATGAATTAAAACATAAAGTGCTCCTATTGTTTGTATCTGTTTGAGAATTATTAAAGCCTTTTTGAGGTACAGATCCAGCCATATAAGCAAAGATTACACTAATCACCAACAGCACTTCATCCATGGATGTCGCCCAATCTAAGGATTCTGCATATTCAAGGTTTGGCAATGTTGCAAAACAGGTACAATGTCGAGAAAGTTTTCTGATGCATGAAGTTTTTCTTAAAGTTGCATAATGACCCCCAAGCCGACATGCTTTGAACTCAAAAGGGCAGTCAAAGAAAATTAAATCAGGGCACACAGCGGCTAAACCAACATACCAATCACCAAAAGGCTAAGCTTTCAGAAATGTAGTAACATCATTACAAAGCATCCACTCAAATTACTTCAATGAAGCACTTTTAGGTCAGAATTTATACCATAAAAATTTACGAATAAGTAATTTGGTTAAAAAAATGCACGCATTGTATGATGGTGTCTACAAATTTCCATAGCAAACAGATTTCAAAACTGAAAGTATAAAATGAGATAGTTGTCCAAATACACACCTGCCATCTAGGACATTTGAGGCATTTTGAATCAAGAAATATCTCTTCGTATAGAACAGCCCTTGAGGCTGCAAAGCAGGGCAAGATGCTACGGCAATCCACTCTGCCATTGATATGGGGGGTTAAAAAAAGAACTGCTTCGCTAACTAATTATATGCTGCTGTCTGGATAGAGAAATAACATCCTGACCAAGAACATAAAAAATTGAGCGTCAGCAAAAGAAAACTGTGCACATGATAGGAATAAGCAACAAAATATTATCTCTGCTAGGAAATGCAACGGGATCAAGCTGCAAGCTTCTCTTTCGAGTTGAATGATTACTCGAACTCATATAATTCATAGCACGAATGTTAAAAATCCAACGTCAAGAGAAAAGGGAGAAATTAACTGGATAAAGATCCTTTTAAAGGCAGCACATACCAGGCATAAGAAAACCAAATACAAAGGCCTAACCAACAAATGAAGCATCAACATAAGCTTGAACATGTCGCCAAAAAAGAGGAAACCCTCGCTTCCAATACGAAAGATGATACATTTTTTATTAAAAAAAAAACTCCAATGGGGATCAACTAGCCAACCATGGTTGCATAAATCGGAATCGAAATCGAAATCGGTTTTCGATGGAGTCGGAATGAGAATTGGAATCGTCTAAATCAGACAGGAATCGGTTCGGTTAAATCGGCGTGAATCGGTCCAAATTGGTCATATATAAAAATTTGACAACTCATAACATAAATACCTGAAATACATAATTATATAATTTTCAACATAAATATACAAATTTATAATTTAATACAAATATGAAAGAGCATCACAATTTATCATCATCATACCTCAATATCATAAGTATAACATTTGATATACCAACAATTTGCACAATCTCGTTTGGAAGAGCAAGTAAATTTGCCGCACCAACAATTTGCACAGCACCAACAATTTGCACAACACGATAATTTATACAGCATATAATTTGCACAGCACATAATCAATCTTCCCTATGACAATTTGCATAGCTCAAGCAATTTGGACGCATGAACAAAATGAAAAAAATGCGCACAGCTCAAGCAATTTGGATGCATGACCAAAATTGTGTTGTGCACAACACAACACAATTTTTTGCACAAAAAAATTTGACATACGAATTTGAACAGGACATACGAATTTGCATAGCACATAACATCAAATTTGACATACGAATTTGATCATGAATCCCAAATCAAAAATGAAAAAAAATTGTGAAGCATCGCCAACAATTTGCACATCCCGTCGGAGCTGAGGTGAATTCGTTCCAACTTTGTGAAGCATAGCCAACAATTTGCACATTCAATTTCAACAAAAAATTCAACTTTATACGAATCGGTCGAAGCTGAGGTCGGCGGCGAGTCTCGTTTCCACAGTGATGTCGGCCGGTCGGAGCTGAGGTCGGAGTCGATGAAGCACGGCGGAGGGCGAAAGTGCGGCGGTAGAGGGCGGAAGCAAGTCTCGTTTCCACAGCAATGTCAACCGGTCGGAGCTGAGGCCGAAGTCGAGGTCGGAGCCCTGTTGGAGTTGATGTCGGAGTCGAGGAAGCACGGCGGAGGGCGGAAGCGCGGCGGCGGACAGCGGTGTCGGTTGGTTGGAGCTTAGGTCGGAGTCGAGGTCAAAGCCCGGTCAGAGTTGAGGTCGGAGTCAAGGAAGCACGGCGGAGGGCGGAAGCGTGGCGGTAGAGGGGGAACGCGGCGACGAAGGGCGAAAGTGAGTCTCGTTTCCACAGCGATGTCGGCCAGTCGGAGCTGAGGTCAGAGTCGAGGTCGGAGCCCAGTCGGAGCTGAGGTTGGAGTCGAGGAAGCATGGCGGAGGGCGGAAGCACGGCGGCGGAGTGGGGGGGGGTAAGTTTTAGGTTTTTAAAATTAAAATTCCAATTTTACCCATACTTAAATAATTTAATAAATATCATACCTAGGGGGTATTTTAGTCATATATCCAAAAAACCGATTCTTCCCAATTTACCCCTATTCCGAATCGGATTTAACTCGGTCGGAATCAGGGTAAATCGGCCGAGTTGGTCGCCGATTCGGGGCTGACCGATTCGGCCCTAAAATCGGATTGGCATGCTGCTGAACCGATTTAAATCGGCCGATTCCACTTGGAATCGGCCAATTCGTGCAACATTGCAGCCAACAACTAAACTACATTATATTGAATTTTGATTTTTACAATTTCCCACTCCTCAAAAAAATATTTAAAAATAAAAATAATAAAAGAAAATAAAAGAACTACCGCAGGGTCAAACAGAGGGAGGGATCGTTAATCAGGTTGGAAGGGCTTTGTATGTATTTTGTTGCTCCCCTCTTCCTCGCTCACACGAACTCAGACCTCAGCGGGTCGGCGCTCAAGCAGGGCCACCCTGCCATTGTCCACTCGTCGTGTGGCCATGCTCCCCGGGTCTAGACTAGGGTGGGACCACAAGTGCAACATGTCTCGAAATAACCCTTTTATATTGATCGATTAAAAACTATAAAATATGGTGTGTGTATATATATATATATATACACACACACTCTGAGGTGAGCACAGTACAAAATTTTTTTTGCCCTAAGTTATAATTTTGGCCGTCAAATTAAAAGGACAGCTCAAATCTTTTTTTATTAAAATACGGCTGCCAAACAGCCATGTCGGCCCACCACGGCTAGATCTGGCTGCCGCCGGCCACATCCGGTCATGGGCGGCCTTGTCTGGCAGCCCATGGCCAATACCAGCCGCAGGGCAGTCAAACATTGCCGCCCAGGGCTGGATCGAGCTACGCGGCCAAAGATCCTACTCTGCCCCGCCTCATCGCTGTCTCACTCGCTCCGCCGCAGTCACCCCCACCTGACCGCAAATGCCCCAACCCCACCGCAGCTTCCTCTACCCTGTTCCCCCCTTTCTTGCCGTAGACGCCCCTCCCCGCAGAGGGGATGGCAGGTTTGAGGGGGAGCAGGGAGGAGGGGCGTCTACAGTGGGAGAGGGGGGAATGAGGTAGAGGAGGCCTCGGCAAAGCGGGGGCAACTGCGGCGAGGCGGGGCTAGTCAAGGTAGGGTCGAAGTGGAGCGCGACCAGGCGGCAGTGGGAGGATAGCGTCACAGCGAGATTTTTTTTTTTAGATACCCTATATATATATATATATGTGTGTGTGTGTGTGTGTGTACGAAATTGCAGGCTTCATTTGAAGGTTGAGCACAATTCAAGGGACTAACTTGAGTGGGGGGTTACCCAAAGCACCCTTATCATTGAAAATGAGAACTAAACTTATCAACACCAAAAAACAATATACACAAAACTAAGTTTTTTTCGTGGTTCCATGAGACCCGATTCAAATTTTCATGTCATGGTTAGTTAAACTCACAATCCACTATTTTTATAATCTTTTATAATTTACAAACTAAGGTGGATTTTTCGGTGTTTTTAATCCTTCGATTCTTAATATTGCAAGTCTTCTAAAGTTTAAAACTAGTCATTCGGAACTCGAAATTAGGTAAGGTACCAAATTTCACAACAATCCCAGGTCGGGAAGCCTCAAATAAATTGTAGAATGGACCAGGCCGGGTTGAGTCAGGAAAATAATTGAACCAAGATGGGTTAGGCCGCTGGCTGGGTTGGTGCTGGCGGGTCGGTAACTAGATCACGACAGGTCACGGGCGGATTGGCGGACGCAAACAAAAGGCTTCGTTAGCTTGGTATAAATGAAGTTTAAATATTAATTAAAATTATTTCTTTTGAATTCTTTAAATTATGATGATTTATAGTTAAGGGCTTACTATAGGGAATTATAACAGGTGTTAAAAGAAATTTTTTCCTTGATGAGATGGAAATCCTAATGGTGGTTTCCTCGGTGATCGGAGATCAGCCAAATCAAAATGGATCAGCGAGAATAATTTGATGATAGATGTTCGGTGATCGGATATGGTAGTTATTGGTGGCGGTTTTGTGAGAAAACTCTGATGATAAAGGATATCACCAAAACTTTGGGGATCTTTTTGGATGGTTTGAGCGGTGACCAATGGCGGGGATTGGCCAGGTCTTGCTACCTACAATGGGATGAATCTCCAGAACGTGACATGGTGGCCAAAAGTCATTGGGCTGGCCAAACGGAGGCTCCAAAGTCAGAGACGTTAGACGACTATATGCTCTGGTAGGGAGGTTTCTAGGGCTTTTCCAGTGATGGGCGAGTCTCTACAGTGAGGTGGCAAGCCACTAGTCGACAAGGTTAGTTTGGTCGTGACTTGACTTAGGCTCCTCAATACATGGTTCGACTCGACTCGAGTTTGATGGAGGTGACATGGCTCGGTTAAACAATATATGTATTAAAAAAAATAATTCTTTCTTTCTAAAACATATTAGGTTCATCAAACATCAATTTTGACTTGTCAACATACATTAATACTTATACACTACTAGACAAACAAGGTTTTTGAATGTTTTCAAATTTAGTAATTTTTTTTATTTTCTTTCAAAACAAGTTCGTATACAAATTTTACAAATAAATATTTTCTTATAAAAAAATAAAATAATTTTGAGGAGATTTGGGGAGACACATGTAGTAAAGAATATATTTTATTTTTATTTATTTTCTTACTATCTTAATATATAAAATAAATCTTTAAAATTTTTATGTCATTTCATTTTATTATATTTCAATTTCCTATAAAAAATATTTTTCATTTACACTATTTTCATGCAAACTAAATGAATCATAAAATTATTAGTTCTCCTTTGGAATTTTTGTTTTCAACTTTGTCTTTAAAAAAATTAAAAATTAAAAATTTATGGATTTAAGTGGAGATTATTTTTTATCAGAGTAGATTAGAAGGCACAAAATCATCACAGCTTTATGTGCCGTTTGGGCTCGGTCATTCGGCGTCCGCCCGGATGATACCGATTGCAATCATATGATCACGTCCGATTGACACCTGATTCATAGACCCCGACGTACCATCTTCTCCGCCGCCGTCGACGTCAGAGACCCCGACTTACCATCTTATCCGAGGCCGCCGCCGCCTCCGTCGCCGCCTCCGTCGCCGTCGACGGAGCGGCGCCGTATGCATTGCCGTTCGCCGGTAAACCATCTATGTCCTCATTCCTTCCTTTCTTATGATTCTTCTCCCCAAACTGTTGCTACTAAGAGCTAGAACTTGGCGAAATCCTTGTTAAAAGTCACGAACTTGATGCTTGTCTGCAGAAATTTCAGAGTTTCAGCTCAAAACGACACCTTCTTTCTTATCAATGGCTGTGCGAATCCGCAGTTTCAGACGTTTGTGCAGGCTTGTTCCTCTGCTACTGGAGCCTGGTAGCCTCTTCTATCTACTACTACTTAGCTTGCTTGGTTCTTTTTTTATCCCCTTCAGTTGTCTTGTACGTATACGAAGTCTTGGATTGCTTGCTAGGTGCGTTGGTGCATCGAAGAGAGATTTTGAGCTATGGTCATGGCACGTTGGAGAAAATGCATAGAAATATGACAGAACATGGCCATCTTGTTCGCTGGTAAGTTGTTAATGCAGCTCACTGCTGTTTGAGGGTTGGTGTTTGTGTTAATGCGCATCACGGAAGTGTTTTGGGTTGATTATTTGATTGTTGTCCTTCGGGGTTTTTTGTTAGTGCTTAACTGCATTGTGCTATGGTCTTAGTTGAGTTGAGAATTATTTTAGTTTTTACAAACAACAGTTACTACACAGGTGCTCAACGATGGTACACCATGTGGAAAAAGAATCAACTGCCCAGCTTGATTTTCGACAATTTTTCCTGTCGGCACTCAAGGAGCCTGAAGGTAATATAAGTTGCTATGCTTGTGGGTTATGAATAGATTACTAGCCAGCTGAACTTTTTATCGGACAAATTAATGATGGAAACTGTGTCCCTCTTTTCTTCTTTGATGCTACTTATAATCCTAAATGAATGATATGAAAATCATATGTACGTAATCACAGATAAGCAAATTGAGTCTGATTGGCAAGCTTTACACCTCAATCAGTTCATCATTCTGGCTTAACACCTCAAGCACGTTATCGCTTATTACATTTCTCTCTAGGATAGGTCTATTTTGCTTCATCAAATTTAAAGTTGAAATCAAAGCTACTGCTATTAGAAAACTTGATGTTATGTCATGTGGCTATTCCTTATGCTGATTGCTTGGTACGGCTGCTTGAAAAGAGTACCTCATTAAGATTATTTAGGTTGATTACATGTCTCCGCAGGTCCACACCATCGTTGGCTTAATAATGTTAACAAGACCCTGTCCGATGTCAATGGCATTATCATAGTTGTTGTGGATGCATTTCTTGGAGAGATTAACACTCGGGTTTCAGAAAATGTCACTGTTCTGGAGAAAGTGAAACAGCTTCAGCAGAGGTAGTTTTTCAAACTTCTGTCTTCAGTTTTATTTTGTCTGAATGTGTACATTGATGAATGTCAAATTTGCTGCAGATTTTCAAATCTCAATGTTTTTGGCCTTCAGTCAGTTGTACCACCCCTTTGTGGTACTGCTGATGTTCAGATAATTCAAAGTATTATGAAAGAGTTTATCACATTTCCCATATTATTATCTTACAAGGACTTGACTGAGGTGTGGGAAAATTTCATCTTCTTCTGCCTTTCTTACAATGCGCAAAGTAATCTAAAGAAAAAATGAAAAAAAATTCTAATTCTGCTTAAGTGAAGATTAATGTAGGATTAAGCTTTTAATTTGATAACCTTTAAACTTTTAATTTGAAAAAGAATGAACATCCAACTAATAGCTCGACCTAACTTTGCCTGGGAATTGACATTTTTTGTGATTCAATTTAAGAAGCAAAAAGTATTATCTTTGAGTATGAGCTTGAGAACCAAGATACAAACATATTTAGAGGTTGATTAAAGATTGGGATAATCAAATAATTGCCATTGCCTTTTTTGCACCAACTCATGTATTCATATTCATTAGGAAGAATATAAGTTTAATCGATTCTTCTTAAATGCTGTAGATTACAAAAGAGTCATCCTACTTGATAATTGTCGATTCTAAAGCACCTGTGTTTTTTTACAAGAAGCACACAGAGCTGCATGTGATTATGAAAGGTATTATTTTTAATTACTTGTGTAGCAATGTTTATTAGTTTGATAAATATGTAAACTTTATCTTATTATGGTACTGAACTTTTTCCAGAACACTTCTATTGAGTTGCCACATGTTATGTTTAGAATGTGTGCTTCTTTAACCTTAAAAATCATCTTTTAACTTCTTATTTTTTATTTTGAAATTAGATATTGAGGAATTCCAGCAGTCAAAAAATGGAGCCAATCCTCAGGTTTATGATTCAAACAGTTCTTGGGTTAGGCAGCCTGAGGTCATTATGGAGCCGCATGCGTGTTCTTCATTCAGGAACTTACTTCTCTGTTCTCCAAGTAGGAATTTATCTTGGGCAAAGGAAATTTTATATTTGTATGGGTGATTTCTTAATAGCTGTACGTTGGTTGAAGTGCCTTCATCTTTGAATATGGCTGAAGTGCACAACTGTTACCTGTTTTTTCCAATCAAGATTATATGGCTTGCTCATCTTAGGCTGATGCCTTTATTTGGCCTTTAGTGAAGGGTCAACGAACTGCTACTATCTTAATGTTAACAGCTTCTTCATTGCTGTATACATGCATTAATATTTGGGCCGAGAGTTGATTGTTCCACTTTATCTTTTGCACCATCCAGGTGGCATTGCTTCAGACGAAGAGAGGCGCTTGTTCATCTCTGACACTAATCATCACCGGATAATTATAACTGACAGCGATGGGAAGGTCTTGGATTGTGTATGTCTGATTCCTGTTCTAAGTAAAAGTTCAAATTCCTTGTAGGTATTAAGGTTTTGGTCAAAATCCTATTTCATATGCTACTTTCTCGAATTCGGTCTTTGGTATTTGGATTTCTCATCTTTGATTCCTTGTATATGTGCTGGAAGAAACCTCTGCATTATGTTTTCTGATATATATTATCTTGTTAAGCTAATGTTAGTTGGTTTCTTTTGCAGATTGGTTCTTCTCCAGGCTTTGAGGATGGAGAATTTGATTTAGCCAAGCTATTGCGTCCTGCAGCTTCTATTTATGATCACAATGAAAATTGCTTGTACTTTGTTGATGCAGAGGTACGATCTTACTGTAATAACCCATCCATGGCGACTTTTTATGGTGATTTGAACCATTTGAAATGATATTTGTAATCTGGTGCGGTATGCATTATATATTTTCTCCATTTTGATAGAACCATGCAATCAGAAAAGCTTTATTAAAGAGCAGAATGGTGGAAACTGTCTATCCAGTTCCTGATAATCACAAAAAACAGGGTAGCATATGGAGCTGGATGCTAAATAAACTTGGCATGCTAGAAACAAGTTCTAATGATGAGGCCAACACAAAACCAATTATGACTCCTTGGCATTTATTAAGGTCAAAGGAAGACGACTTGTTAGTTATTAACCGAAGGTAGACAAATTTTTCTAATTATTTTCTAAGGTTTAGATGCCTGATCAGTTTATAGGTAAAGGCCTGCAATTTCAGACTCCCATGTTATTCTGATATGCAGTTTTGAGATGATGTGGATTATTAGCAGAACAGGCGAGATAAAAGAACTTGCTGAAGGTTGCATTTTACTTTTTTAAGAAACATTTTTAATTAATATTTGAACGTTGGGAAAAATGATTAAACAGGTGTTGTGTCATCTTAGGAACTTCACAGATTATGAAGATGTGTGAGGAAATGGTGAGTGAAAAGTTGGCATTGCTGGAGGAATTTTTGGAGCCATTGATTCATCAGGGTATGGATCCAGAAGCCTCAATAAGTGAGCTCAAGAATTTGGATTCAATGTCATCCGTTGCAGTCTTTCAGAACTGCATATTGTTTTGTGACAGAGGTAAGTGCATTCAATTACCAAACAATATGGTATGTTTATATAGTAATCACATTAATTACTTGATTGTTTTGTCTTTATTGTTAGACTGATAATCATCTCTGAATTTGCAACCATAGTTGGTCAGGTGATATTGAAATTAACCACAGCAAACAAAGAGGTATCGTGTCTACTGCTTTCTAGTTTTGGGATACTTGGAGTACCATATTGGCTGCATTTATCTCTGGAGCACATATTGAAAAGGTCTTTCAATCGCCTGCATGCTATTTATAAATATATATTTCTTTTTGCTGGTTTTCATTTCTATTTGCTGTTTTGCATGATGTGATTATAACGAGGGAATAACAAAAGTTTTCTTCGTGGCAAAAAATGGCAGCACAAACACATGCAGGATACCAAAGAACACTTGTTGCCGTCATTATGATGTGCTCCCAGGTAACATTATAAACAGCACCTCTTTCCTATTTGTTGTACGATTTAGACATGGGCAGCATCACTGGTTTAGATTAGCAAGTTACTAGCAGCATTGTTACTAGTTCAGATATCATCTTTACGTTGATTTGTATGTGCAACTTTTCTGGTTGGATGTCCATTTTTATTTTGTAACACAGGACGATGTGATGTACGTGTGAAAGTAAAAATCCCTGATGGTACTCTTCTTGCTGCACAGTTACAAGAGGGTTCCATCTGGCGCCAAGCAAGAGGTTCTGCAGTTGAAATTTTAGGATCGAAGGCAGTTGCTATTTCATCAGAAAAGGTATGAATATGTCAGGTTGCTTCAAGGACATTTACTCTTGATGAGCATAGACTAATTTTGTTTGATTTTTTGCAGGTTGGAATTGCGCAGCAGTGGTTTGATGAGTTAGATAATCTAGCTTTCTCAAATACTGAGGAATCAACCAACGAGGAAAGGGAATCTCATGATGACAACTTTGAAGATTGTAAAGGAATAAACATTGATTGCGCAGTCAATGTCAGTCCCGGGACAAGTGAGGTATTTTTGCACTTGGATATTTTTTGGCTTGTGGTAACCTTGTTGCCCTGGTGTTAAGTTGAATTCTTAAACCCACATACCCATTGAATAGAAAGTACTAATGTTCTTGAAATAAAACCAAAACTATAGCATGATAACACATGAATTTCTTTCAGACTAAACGTTTGCTGATGGATAATAGAGAGCTCAAAAATGCTGGCTGCATGAATGAATGCAAGTTCATGACTACAGTTTTGGCTCTTTTCTAGGTGGTTATCTATGCCGTTTTCTACCTCAAGCTCGACGGCAATAGCTGTGAGCAGAGAAGCACAAGACATGCAAAAACGATTCTGGACATCGTCGAGGGGAAAGGAACTGGGAGAGAAGACGAAGCATGTGCTCATTTATTATTAGAATCATGCAGAGACTTAAGAGAGATAATTTTCATGAAGCCATTGCACCTTAAGATAAGTCTAGACTGCGGCGACTATCCATCAACGCCCAATCCTTCTAAAGAGGTGGTCTCTACAGATACCACATTGCTCATCAACGTGCCTTTGGCGTAGAGACAACGATAATGATTATTTTTTAGAGTTCACTTCAAGTTATTTTCGCATGCCCAAATAATTTGGTCATGCTATCGGTGTAATCTGATAGAGAGCAAAGCAAGGTCCATCAGATCTCTTTTTCAATCTTCTTTTTAGAGCTCATAACAAGAGCTCTACATACGGCCGTTCTAATGATAGGAAAACTGGAGGCGAAAAGAGTAAAAGATTTTGTGCAAGTTGGTACTAGATGATGTCTGCAACTGGCAAGAATATATTTTTGTAATGTGCAAAGATTTGGGAGAAATTCTTGAAAGCTATATATATTTGCATTAATTAACAATTAACGTGTGATTACTTTCAAGACTTTCTATAACTTGGCCCTTTCATAGGTGAAACTATATCACAAATTATAGTGTGCGTTGAATCGCATGCTAGTCATTAATCAAAAACTACAAAACATATCCCCCAAGTTATTATTAAAAAAGAAAACTCAAACATCAATAAACACAACCTATATATATACACACACACAATGCTCTTCACATATTCAAGCAGCCAACTAGCAAGTCCCAAATAGTGGCGCCAGTGACTTGGAGCGACAATGCACATGCTGCCAACTTCCTAAACTTCCTCCTGCCCTCTCCTTCCTTCCAACACATCTATATTTCTTAATTAACATTCCTTACATACTCATGCCATGATTCATGTTTAGCTACAATTAAACGTAATAAACAATAATAATTTGCCTCAAGCCCCATGCATCAAGCATATGTTCCAAATTAAATCCATGACAATCTGCGGCCCAAATTTGGCCCCTAGTTTTCCTCTTCCTCTTTACACCAGCTTTCAATATTAAGCTTCATCTCCTCCTGTCCATCCATTCCATTCCTCATTTCCAGCACCCCTTCCACCTCCTTTCTAGCATCTCCTCTTTTGTTAATTTCCTCTCTGATCACCGAAGAAGAGACTCATCGGAGCTTCATTACTTTTGCAATCAAAACCATGATCTGTTGCCCATGTTTTTGGTCATTTAGGAACCAGACATGGAGCTCCGGCAGCAGCTTTAATGAAGAGCAGGCCTTAGATCCACCGTCAAAGCAGTTTGCCGTTTATGGTGAGTCTCTATACCTGTTTTTAATCTTGTGCTGGGCTCCTATTCGATGTCATTGAATGTATATGATGCTTGTCGATGCATGCATGCACAATCTTGAATGGATATTGCACGGCTAATCATTTATGAAGAGATATTTTGCATGTATTTTTGTAATGCATTAAAATGATAGAATAAGATTGAAAAATGACGAATAATTAATGACTTTTCCTTTTAATTTAATACTCCTATCTACATGAATTTAAGTACTTGCGTTTTCCATGCACATTTATTTATGTAGATATAGATACAAATGAAGAGAAACCGAGGAAGTTCCCCGAAGGAAGTGATACCAATATAGATGCAGCAAATAAAAACATGGCTGCCCAAACTTTCACTTTCAGAGAGCTAGCAGCTGCCACTAAAAATTTCAGGCAGGAATGCTTGCTTGGGGAAGGAGGATTTGGTAGAGTTTACAAGGGATGTCTCGAAAGCAACGGGAAGGTAAAATGGACGACAAAAAGTTGTATTTCAGCTTCGTGATTATTTTCTTTCAATTGCATATTAATCGCTTGTGGGATATTTTTGTTAACTTTATCCAATAATTTGCCTTGTTTCAAGCAGTTTGTTGCAGTCAAACAGCTTGACAGAAATGGGTTGCAAGGAAACAGAGAGTTCTTGGTTGAAGTTTTGATGCTAAGCCTTTTACACCATCAAAATTTGGTCAATCTCATAGGCTATTGTGCAGATGGTGAACAGAGGCTGCTTGTTTACGAGTTTATGCCACTGGGATCCTTGGAAGACCATCTGTTTAGTATGTATTCTCTTGACTGTTAAGCATTCATAGAAAAATAGTTTTTTGAAGGATAAAACTTGTCCTGTTTGCATTCACCCAGTTTAGATAACCATCTCAAACTTACAACGAGAGAAACAATGTTTTGTGTCAAAAGGAATAATTATTAGATCACTTCTTGCCTGCCAAAATGAAAATTCTTTTGATCCGTCCTTGCAAACTCTGCTTTTAATCATCAAGTTGCATAATAAACTCTTTCCATTTCCTTAATAACAGATATTTCACGACCCCAGATGCCCATAGATTGGTTTACCAGAATGAAAATAGCAACCGGAGCTGCAAGAGGATTGGAGTACTTGCATGACGAGGCCAACCCACCAGTCATTTACCGTGATCTGAAATCATCCAACATTCTACTTGACGAAGAATTCAATCCCAAACTCTCTGATTTTGGGCTTGCCAAACTGGGGCTGGTGGAAGACAAGATGAGTGGTTCTTCTAGGGTCATGGGCACCTTAGGCTACTGTGCACCAGAATATGCAAGAACAGGCCAACTCACACTCAAATCAGACGTCTACAGCTTCGGCGTTGTTCTTCTGGAGCTCATCACTGGAAAAAGAGCCATTGACCACACTAGACAACCAGAAGAACACAACTTGGTTGCTTGGGTATTGCTTATAGACATCTTCCTCTCACCTTGTTCATCCATTTGTTCATAGATTTACTACTTTGTTTTTCTTCTCATTTGCATTAATCTAGTTTGGATACAAGAATTTTCACCAAGTACCTGTCGATCTTGAGCAGGCACAACCAGTTTTCAAGAACCCAAAGAGGTTCCCAGAGCTAGCAGACCCACTTCTGAGGGGTAACTTCTCTAAGAGGGGACTAAACCAAGCTGTTGGAGTTGCTGCAATGTGCCTCCAAGAAGAGCCCAGCGTCCGCCCTTTGATCACCGACGTGGTCACTGCATTGAGTTTTCTTGCCTTACCAGAACCTACTGGATCTAATGAGGGGCCATCTTCTTCAAGGACTACTCAATCACTTCCTCACCATCCACCCACAAAACAGAAAATGCGAAGTAATACTAGTAGCCAAGAGAGATTGTTCAAAGGGCAAAGCGCGGAAGAAAGGCAAAGGGCCATAGCCGAGGCGAAAGAGTGGGGCGCAAGCTCTAGAGGGTCGAGGTATTCTAGAGAGAAAGGGAGTGGAGATGCAAGTGATAGTGGAAGCAGTGTGGACACCGACGATGAGCATCAGATTCAAAGAAAGTGATGATGGTGAACAATGTTTCAGATTAAATGGAGTTTGTGGGGGTTTAACAGCGAGGTAGTTGAAGGCTCTAGTATGTTCACAATTGTTTGAGCTGTAAATGGGCATCTTCAGAATTTTGGACTCACTTCGTTGTCATATATATATATTGCACATTCTGTATGTTCTGTGAGCGCTGTTTTACAGCTTCTTCACTCGGCTCTAATGAAAATGACGACCCCCTTTGGAGAAGACTTCATAAACTCAAACATCTTGACACCTCTTTTAGTCGAACAAGCAACAAATTTGCTGTAAGTACACAGAAAACTTAAGAAGCTTGCAGGAAACATCTTATGTGCAAGGGATGGCCTTGTTACAATCTTAGCCATTTTAGATAAACTATCCATTCGGTAAGTAATGAATCATGATCTACTGTTACAGTCTTAGCAGATTTAGAGAAACTGAGTTATACCTACAACATACGTACAAGAAAGCCCGAAATTCTGATCATAAATTCCTTGTGCTGGGATACAACGAAACTTAGCATCAAAAAATGCACCGCACTAAGCTGCTTGTGCAGGCCAAACAGAGGCATCAAAGAGCTATTTCTGGCCCTGTGGGTCATAATTTACAGTGCCTACTCAAGTCTTCGAAGTAAACCTGCTTCAACTTGTTAGTGCCATTCCAATCCACCCAAAGTGCTGGTTCCCCATCCTTCCCATGCTTCATTGCAACCAACTTCTTCACTGTCCACCCCCTCCATATTGTAGTCCCACCAACCGCTTCCATTCGCATCTGAACAGAAGCAGTCCCAGTTTCATCAACTGTAGCCCTCGCAATGTTACAAATTGGAGATTTTCCTGGCAAGCGTCCACTTGCGCACAGAATAGTTTGGGAAGAGAGCAGGTGATGGGGGACTTACAGTGATTAAAGATGCCATCGGGCTTCTCTCTCACATAACGAGGCCCCGGCCTGTGCCTGGGTTTTGGGTCGTCACCAAGAACAACCAAGCGGCTTGTCACGCTCTTGTTAGCACCTTCAAAAAAAAAAACATGGACTTGAGTAAGATTCGCTGAAAGAATAGATGATGCGAACAAAGGTGGCCTCAACAAATTTGCCCATTGCAGTTGAATGAAATTATTTAAAATAAGAAAACAAACAATGTACTTTCTTGTTTAATATTAAGAATCGCATTATCAGCGAGCAAAGGTCAATACTTAAAAGATACCAACAAAGAAGACACTGGTTCATAGACAAAAAATCACTTGAAGTATTTCATATCAAACAAGTTCGTAATATAGAGGTTTTTGTGTCCGGGTTTTGATGCTTGCAGAACATCTTGTCAAGGGAAAGTTTATTAGTCGCATAATTAGCAAATATCAAAAACACATAACAAGTCTGAAAAAGATAAAAATCTTTCAAAAGATGAACCATTACAATAATATGATCGCCTTCTTGAAGAATTCACACACCTATAATACTAGGGGGCAGAATTGGGTCATCATTTCCCTTTTCTGGCTTCTTATATGGTGGACACTCCAGCTTGTAACACCCACTGTCACCTCCTCCACTCGATCCCGCCAGACATTCACCTTTCCCTACATTCTTAAAATTTCCAAACACACTAACAACATTTATTGACCTATCCTCTTTTGATTCTTGATGGGTTTGGGCAGAGCCATTGGCAATAGTTGAAAAAGAGTTGCGTTTCTCCTGCTACAAAATTCTTGAAGTGACCACCCTCTCATAATCTAATCCGGCTAAATTGCGTGTATGAAGAAAAGATAGCAAAAATGTAAGAAGGATACCTGGAGTGATTTATGCACAGATTTGCTCTGCTTTCTGCTCAAAAATTCAGACAGAGATATAGTCGATTTCGATGGCAGCTTAACCTCAACATCCTTGGAGTCCTTTCGGTTCATACTGGTTGCAACCACTCTATTCATCAAACACATAAATTGACAGAATCAAGTGACTTAAGCGCTGTGAATCATGCAGCGAAACGGTTTCAAGCAACACGTAAACAATTTTTACAGCAAAACTGAACAAAATCAAGGAAGCTACATCGCCCTTTCAGGATCATGCTGTACATAAAAAACCACGTACTCATGCCGAATTTCAACCAAAGTTGAAGGCTTGACGCATCATTCTACTCAATTGGAAGAGAGAAAAGAAGGGGAAGAAGCATACGGGTGACTAGGAAGGAAGGGAGGAGGGAGAGGAAGCTGGCCGAAGGGCCTCACCGCTTCTCGCTTCCTCTTCATGCCTACGCTTCGCTTTGGATGGTCCACCTCCTCCGTCGATGCGTCGACTCCTTCCCTCCGAAAAGTTCATATATAGAAGAAAGTTTGTATTTTCCCGCTATTTGGCGGGATATTTTTTTTCCTGAAAAAAAAACTAACAAATTGGCAGATTTGCCTCGTTTGACTTTTGGTCGATGTAAACGTGACAAACCGCCTGGAGCGCAGTTTTATATAATGCACAAGTTACTACTATATTTGATTTATAGACGCTATAGACTATGTTTCGAAAAACTATATTTTAACATTATAATTAAAGTATTTTATTAAATATTAAATATATATTTGACCCAGGATGGATATTTAATGAGCATCAAAGCTCAAGTAATTGACATTGCATTGCTCCCAACATTCGCATAATAAATTTTCGTTTTGAATGATAGATTTCGTGGGAACGGGAAACTTATCTTTACAAAAAGCATATTCAAAGTCTATGTACCCCAAATAAAGAAAAATTTTCTGGTACCATTCCTCGTAATTATGATGACCACTTAAATAGAGAACTTCAAATTTATCATTAAAAATTATCAAAAAATAAATAATTATAAGAGATATATAACCATGATTACTATCATAAATATTGAGGTACATTATATAATATCACCTGAGTGGTATGCTTACTAATGCAACATATTAAATTTAATTAATATGTCATTAAAATCTACACGTGGGCAAAAATTTTAATACAAAATAGATTAATGTACTACTTCTACGATGAAATTAGAAAAATATTAAATACCTCTCAATGCATGTGGGCTAATTAAAAAATATAAATATTTTCTATTTCACCCTAATTAAATAAAATAATCATTATAACCTCCATGTAGAGTATATCTATCAAAATCACAATGATTAATTAGTATTTAATGTATTAAAATCTATATGTGATCTATATATTCACTTTATGTATATTTTATCTTAATTGAAGATGTTATGGCTACTCTTCAATTAATTTAAAATATACTGATCACTTAACATTAACACAAATATATTTAAATTATCATTTCATGTTCATACATTTTACGTACATATGCATAACATACACAAAGATACAAACAACCTAAAATAGATTCATGTACTACTTTAACGATTAAATTAGAAAAATATTAAATATCTCTCAATATATGTAGGCTAATTAAGAATTAAACAAAATAAGTATAATAACCTCTATGTGGGGGTAAATATATCATAATCACAATGATTAATTAGAATTTGATATATATTAAAATTTCTATGTGATATATATATATATATATATATATATATATATATAGGGTTGGGTAACCTGGGGCGACCCCAAGAAATTTTCCTGGGGTCGCCCCAAATCTGGACCGTTCGATCATAAGGACGGTCCAGATCTCTTCCTCTCAAAACCCTAACCCTTCCCCTCCTCCCATGCGCCGCCGCGTGACCCCACCCTCGTCGCCACCGTTGCTTGCCGCCGCCTCCTCGTTCCCCCACGCTAGGGACCCTCACGCCCCTGTCCGCGGGCGTGGGCGTGGCGAGGAGGAACGGTGGTGGCGCGTCGGGCCCTTTGTCGATGTGCCGCCGCCGTTCCTCCTTGCCACGTCCACGCCCGCGGACGGGGGCGCGAGGGTCCCTACCGTGGGGGCACGAGGAGGCGGCGGCGAGTGACAGTGGCGGCGGGGCGGGGTCGCGCGACAACGGGCCCGACGCGCCGCCACCATTCCTCCTTGCCACGCCCACGCCCGCAGACGGCGACGAGCGACGGCGAGCGACGATGGCGGCGGCCCGGCGGCGGCGACGCATGGGAGGAGGAGAGGGTTTAGGGTTTTGAGAGGAAGAGATCTGGACCGTCCTTATGATCAGACTGTCCAGATTCGGGGCGACCCCAGAAAAATTTCCTGGGGTCGCCCCTAGGTTACCCAACCCCTATATATATATATATGAGGGCCGATTTCCTGCGCCAGAGGCAGGAAATCGGCTCTCTGCGCCACAATTTTCTGGGCCGTCTGATTACAATGACGGCCCAGATGTATGGTTTTGTTTTAAAAAAATTTTAAATTAGATCTGGACCGTCTGATTTCATGGACGGTCCAGATCATCAAGCCCGCCAGCCTGCCCGTCCGCCCCAACGGCCGGCCGCCCAGCCCTCCGCCCTGCCTCACCGCGACTGCCGCCCACCCCACCCTCGCCCCGACGGCCGCCCGCCCAACCCCTCCGCCCCGCCTTGCAGCGACTGCCGCCCGCCCAACCCCTCTGCCCGCCCCGCCCCCTCCTCCCCTGTCCCTGCCTCGCCCCTCCCTCCCCTCTCCTCGCCCTCTCCCTCCCCCTCTGCCCTTGCCCCCCGCCCCCGCCGCGATGGCTGCCCCACCCTGCCCCCTCCCCCTCTGCCCTTGCCCCACCCCCGCCGCAACGGCCGTCCCGCCCCGCCCCCTCCTCCTCTGCCCTTGCCCCGCCCCCGCCGCGACGGCCGTCCAGCCCCGCCCCGCCTCCTCTGCCCTTGCCCTGCCCCCGCCGTGGACGGCCGCCACGCCCCACCCCTCCCCCTCTTCCCCTGCCCCGCCCCCGCCGCAGCCCTCCTAGCCCCTCGGCCCCTCGGCCCCCTCCCCCTTCGCCTGCTCCTCTCCGACGCCGCCTCCCTCCTCCGCCCACCCTCGCCTGCCACCACCCCCACCCCCGGGCCGGCCGGCTGTGGCCGGCACCCGGCCGCCAGCGACGAAGTGGGTTGGTGAACATTTGTGTAGGGAAACTTTTCTATATATATATAAAAATTATCATTTTATATTCAAACATTTCACCTGTATATGCATGACATACATAAAGATATAAACAACCCAAAATTTATACATGAATACTAAATCACATGCACAATAATAAATAAACATCTCACAATTGGGTTTGGACAGTCCTTAGACATTATATGAATAACTTGGACATTAATTAAACACTCCAAATAATTCATGAATGTGCTAATTTTATTGTCCAAACATAATTAAGTACGTATATGAATAACTATATGAATCAAAATAGTTCAATTAATGCCCATAAAAATTAATTAGATTGTTCATGGACAAAGCACAATATATATGGACAAACGCATATATAATTGTTAAACTGTCTATTATAGTTCATTTACTGAATTGTTTATTTATTCACTAAGTGGGTCACTAATATCATATAAAATAATGGACAATGGATAATTTATAATCTAGTCAATCCTAGCCCAAAAATAATATACCCAATACATAGCAATAAATAGGCATAATTGCCAAAAATCGTAGGGTATCTTCTTCCTTTGTTCATGCAAGTAATTTTTTTAATTTACATTAATAGTGGGTTATAGACATAAATATTATGCTCACATAAAATAACCCCACAAATTAATTGAATGAATCAAAAGTTTCACTTTTCTTCTTTATCGGTTCTATTCAACAATGTGACGACAATTATTAATATCATCATCATACAAATTGACCGTGAGAAAAAAGGTTTTCATTCAAATATTATTACAAGTATGGATGGTATAAGATAGAGAAAAAATTTTATAGAAGAAAATTTTTACCAATAAATATTCCGATACCAAATATAAATCCATCATAAATATATTATAATAAATAAATTATACACAAATGTTTGTGAGATCTTTTGTTTTATTATACTTCCAAAGTGATAGCAGATAAAGAAAGACATGTTGAATGTATATGGTAACATGGTGATAATCGCCTTTGGAGCTCTCGGTTATGGTAAAGTGTACTCTGTACAAAAACAAAGGCTACTTGCTCATCGATGAAAGAGAAAGACAACGTAGTCTTGATATGCTGCAACTTGTAAAGGAGAAATCGGCGAGTATGCAGCAAGAGAGAGGATAGCAAATGCGCTGCGAGAGACCGCCAGACGGGTCAAAGTTTCTCGTGCTAGAGTTGATGGATGGATGGAGATGGAACTCGGAGAATTTTTGTCAGTGAAGAAGATGGAGAGGTTGAGATGAGTTTGGTGGAGGTAAAAGGAACAAACTTGAAGAAAGGTATGATCATTGAGGGCATTGAGATCAGACCAAAGCTGCCTTTCTGATTTCCTATTTCTAAAGGTGGTGTTATGTTTCTGATCACACACTTTGAGTTGCTTTTTCTATTCGTATATGATAAATATGTTCTATATAGCTATGACTTCGTTAATTAAGGGATATTGACAGTGAGACCAATTTAGTACTTAATCTGCACTGAAACTGTTAATGACCTCAATGATTATATATACATTGATGGCAATATTCTTCAGAAACAATTGTTTTCATGGATGTGGTTGTTGAGTGTATTACTCTTCTTTCAAAAGATCAGATAAGAACTTCCCATGATCAAGAACCCAACCAAACATAGTCAGCAGACGATATACACTTCTTGGCGAATATAAATGGACCAGCTGGTAAGAAGTGCTGCGAGGTGATGACTTAGAGCTAATGCTTTATTTTGCAGGCAATCCTATTGTTGCTTGTGGATTCGTTTCCGTGTATTCAAGTCTTCTTTCAAATCCTTCCTACTTGATTTTTTCTAATTAATGTTTCTGAAGATGGTGGCTACTTGCAATGAACTGGAGATGGTAATAATCTACCACTGTACTTTTTTGAAAATTTCATTATAATAGTGTATCACTGTTAATGGTTACGGAATAAGCCACCATGTACTCTGGATTTTATGAACGAAGCCACCATGTACTCTGGATTTTATGCAAAAATATGTAGAAAAATTGTATGGGGTGAGAGAGGCTCGAACTCTCGACCTCAGGATAACTCTCTTAAGCTATGAGACCTACGCGCTAGCCAACTGCGCCACCACCCCTTGATGACAACGTCGCGGGAGTAAAATATTTGTCTTTAAATAAGTGCGTTGGTTGAGCTTTTAATATTTTATTTTTGCTTTGTCAATTTTTGTTTAAAAAGCCCGGGTCCATAATTTGTTCCTGTTTTTTCAAACCGAGTATTTGATATGTTTCCCGCGAGATGATCTTTACAATGATATCTATCAATCATTATTAATAATGTGTCATATATACTTTATTGAGTAGTATCAACTTTAAACAAATCACCCGCGTATTAAATGTCTTAGGGCAATTTGTTATTTGAATAATAAATAAGTATTTTTATATATAATTCTCTAGTTATTTATTAGGTCCATCCATTTTAAACATTATTGATAAGTGTATATCTCATGCATCTCGTCACCCAAAGTAAATTAGTTATGATAATTGTTAAGAAACTAGTGCATGAGTTGACTAACATTGGTCTTATTCAACCAAATCTTAGATCATGGATGCATGAATTGGCACTGTGATGATCAAATTTTGGGGCCGAATCGGTCAGCCCCGAATCGGCGTCTAAATTAGCCGATTTACCCTAATTCTGACCGATTTAAATCCGATTTGGAATTGGGAAGAATCGATTTTTGGGTAAATGACTAAAATACTTTATGTATGATATTTATTAAATTATTTAAGTATGGGTAAAATTAAAATTTTAATTTTTAAATGCCACTTTTTCTCCCTCCGCCACCGTTGCCCCTTCGCTCCGACAGGGTTGGGCGGGGCCGGCCGAGGATAGGTCAGGACTCGGGGGCGACGGGATGAGGGTGGCGGGGCGGGGCAGAGGCACATGGAGGGGGGACTGGGCAGGGCAGGGTAGGGCCAGCAGCGTGAGGCTGGGCGGGGCGAGGCTGACGGGGGGAGGCCAGGCGGTGCGAGGCTAGCTGGGGAGGAGGGGCAGGGCGCCAGCGCCGGCGACGGGGATGAAGGAGGGTGGCATTCTCATAAATAAAAGTTGACTCGACTCTTACTCTGACTCGAGTTAAAAATAATAAATAATTCTAATTAATTAAAAAATATAAAAAATATTAAAAAAATATTATAAACTATAATACACACAATAATATCAAAATAAAATCAATATTTAATTTTTATATATTTATGTTATTAACTGTCAAATTATGATATGTGACTGATTTGGACCGATTCAACTGAACCGAATCCTGTCCAATTTAGATCGATTCCGATTCCAACTCCGACTCACTCGAAAACCGATTCCGATTCTGATTCCGACTTTCACAACCACGTCTTAGATTCAAATCTCACTGCATCTTTCTATGCATTTCATGTGACCTTGCTTCTACCACTAACCAACCATAATATTTAATAACGAGGTTATTGATCACTTTTAAAAACTTAGTTGCTGTGATGTATAGTTAATAATTGGGTGTCAATTACAATAGATTAACAACCTTCGCCAGATGATCCTGACAAGGAACACATATAGATTCAGGTGTTTGTTGTTGGTGTCTGGTAGTTCAATTAGGTCTCCTACCGCTTTAATTGCCTTCCCTTCCACCTTAAGGCAAGGACCTAAATCTAATAAGTTACAGCCTTGACATATACCAATTAAAATTTCAACATAGGAACAAAAAAATCATGCATCACTTAGTGCCACACAATTTATGAACCTGGCGAAGAATCATGGACGTATCCATAAACACATAAATTTATCAGGAATACAAACAATTGCCCCCATATGAAACTAACATTTCTGGATTTAGTATTTTACATCACCTTAAATGTTTTGTGACATCGTTATTTAAAACTAAAAGTTTTATGCACATTATTGATTATATTATTAAATAAGAAATATAATATAAATAAGGAGGAGCTGATTTTCTGTAGTAATTGTTTCACTACAGTTAATAGAGTGACAAATTAACCATAATAAATAATTAAATTTTATTAATTATAATAATTTAGACTAATAGTAAGAGGGCATGGTATAGCAAAGCCCCTCCCTAAATAAGTTGGGGTGTGTAAACAATTTGATTTAATCCGCTAGTCCAAATAAACGAATGGATTTGTCCTTTTTCCCTGTCCAATGAATTAATAACACGTGGAAATGTTGGGCCCACAAAGCCTGGACGAAACTGAAAAATAAATAAGGGCAATAATTTGACCGTCGCCGTCGCCTCCAATTTCGCTCCTCCTCAATTTTTTTATTTTTGCTCTCGGACGCCGTCGCCGCCGTCTCCGCCGTCTCGCCGGAGTAAGAGCCGGGAAGGGGATGGGGCAGCAGACGCTGATCTATAGCTTCGTTGCGAGGGGTAGCGTGATCCTGGCCGAGTACACCGACTTCTCCGGCAATTTCACCACCGTCGCCGCCCAATGCCTCCAAAAGCTCCCCGCCAGCAACAACAAGTTCACCTACACCTGCGACGGCCACACCTTCAACTACCTCGTCGAGGATGGCTATGGTATTCCTTTCTTTGCTTGATCCTTTTTAATTTCATGCCCGATTCTGTGTCTGATTGTTGGCTTTTTTGTGATCTGGCGATTCATGAATTCGTTTTTTCGTATGGCTTGTTCAACGTTATAGTAGCGATCATGTGGGAATGGAAAATTTTGTTTCTGTTTGCTTCGTGGCGGTTTCGTTTCTTTGATTTTCGTAATTTGTGAATTGGATCGTTTCGATGGGTTTTGCGTTCAAAAATAATATTTATTTGGTAATTTCAAAATTTGAAATTTGGATGATTGGTTTGTCCTCTCAACCGTCATTCTATACATACGCAAGGTGAAAATACCGAGCATTACTCTTGTTATTTTCGCGGTGGATGGCTTCTTGTTTAATGTTTGAACAAATTAGTTTTATTTATGCTTCAAAATCATGCTAATGATCATGTGATTACATGGTGGGAATGTCATATTGGGTTCCTTTTGGATGGATGATTGATTGCTTTGTTTTCTATTTTGGTAAATTGTGAATTGGATGCGTTGGTTGGATGGTTGGATCGGTTTCATATTTAAAGTTTGTGAGATCATGTGATTCTATGCTTGGAGATTTCTGACTTTATGACTTTGGGTGCATGGATGATTGGTTTGTTGTCCTCTCAAACTATCATCATAAGAGGTGAAGATTTTCGTTCACCACATTCAATGGCCAAAGCGCATTTAATACTTTCACAGAATTGTTTCCAAAATGCTCTGTTGAGGATGATGTTATTTTGTCGTGGAAATTTCAAATCTTGCGACTTATGATGTGATTTTATTGTGGAAATTTCAAATTTTGCGACTTTGGCCTCTGGCTGATTGTCTCCTTCACCATCTCAGTTTGGCATGGAGAAGCCATTGGTGGTTGAAGGTCTGATCATGTTTAGATGTAGTTATACTTAGTGAAAATGCATATCTAATGTTTTGATTTCTTTGTATCTTACATGCCCAAAATCCTGTTAACTTTATGTTATTTAAGGTGGATTTTTAAATTTTGCAACTCTGAATGAATGGCTGATTCGTTGTGGCCTTCCCACTATCATTGTCTTGTCTTATATCAGTTTACACGTGCATAGGTCATATAGGTGGAATGAAGATTTTGTTTCTTCAGTTGGCTGCTTTCACATTTTGAAGGGTTTGCAAATCAACTCAATGTGTTTTTAGTGTTTTTTATAAATAATTGTTTCTTAAATGTTTAAAAACATGTGATCTATGGTGGAGATTTCCAATCTTAACCATCGATTATCTATGCCTTATCTCAGTTAGGCATGATGGTTTGATGGTGAAGTGAATTTCTTCTCTAACTAATTGAATGATTCCACATTTAGATGGAGTTAGAAACGAAGTATATTTTTGTTTAATTTTCCATATATTTGTTTATTAAATGCTCAAACTTTTTGCTACTGGGTGCAGCCTATTGTGTCGTCGCTGTGGAGTCTTCTGGCAGGCAGGTTCCAGTTGCATTTCTGGAGAGAGTCAAGGATGATTTTAGCAAAAGATATGGAGGCGGAAAGGCTGCAACTGCCGCTGCCAACAGTCTTAATAAGGAATATGGGTAAGTGATGTAAAGTAAGTTATGAGGAAGAAAATAATGCTCTTCAATATATCAAAAAGGAGGAAACCCTGATGGTGGTAATTTGCAAGCTGGAATTGTTTCTGGTTGATGAAAAGTTATGTTCAACTTGCAGGTCAAAACTTAAAGAACACATGCAATATTGCGCTGAACATCCTGACGAAATTAGCAAGCTTGTTAAAGTAAAGGCCCAGGTTTCTGAAGTGAAAGGAGTGATGATGGAAAATATTGAGAAGGTTCGGTTCAATGTATTTTTGTATTTGACGGAGCTATAATCAATATATTTTTTCTCTCTGGCATTGTTAGTTCTATAGGCATTGATGCCAGCTTTTCAAAAATATGCCCCTAGATATATAGTTATTTCTCGGTGGTTGTTTAAATTGATTCTTTTATGAAGGTTCTTGACCGAGGAGAGAAAATTGAGCTTTTGGTGGATAAAACTGAAAATTTACGGTCACAGGTTGGTAATTTCTCTCCCATTACTATTGAGATGAATGCAGACCATGAAAATTTATGTGGATATTCCTTCCTTGAATCGAATGATAAAGTGTAGCCCTGTCTAACTCCTATACAAGATAAAAAGTTATCTAACCACGTACTGTTGCAAATTGGATTACTATTTATTTGTATCAATGATAACCGGCCTAAATCCGCATTTGTTTTGACAATGTTGAAAATAATGAACTTCTTGATATGTCTACGCTGCCATTTTGTTCTGTAGAGGAATTTGACATCTATAAAATGCTTAATTAACATGTAAGAAGCATATAAGTATCTTTATCCACTCAATGTTTCAGGTCTTTGTTCTTATTTGATTTGATGGTTAACTCGGCTGCACTCTCTTTAAAATGGCTGTGCCTTGATAGTTGTTAACTTCGAAGTGATACTTACCGCCAATGACTGGTTAAAAACTGTTAGACATTTGAGGTACCCTGTTTATTGATTTAGCTTCGATGTTTCACAGGCGCAAGACTTCCGCTCGCAAGGAACTAAGATGAGGAGAAAGATGTGGCTGCAGAACATGAAGATAAAGCTTGTCGTCCTTGGGATCATCATCGCACTGATACTTATAATTGTCTTGTCGGTTTGTCACGGCTTCAAATGTTAATGCTTTCACAGTTGCTATTAATATTTTTTTATGGTTTCGCGTAATTCCCTGTTTGTGAATGTCTGTCTGTCTAGCTTTTCCTTTGCTTCAAGAGGCTACTGGTTTGATCTTTGAAGAAAGTTGCCATTGTTTGTACGATTTGCATGTACAGAATGATATGCAAGTTGTTCTCTGGTGATTTAAAAGGAAAGGCTTCAGAAAGAATTTTGATCATACTTTTTTAATTGATAAACACATTTGCCTCCCCTCAGTTCTTTAGATGTTTGAGGTTCAAAAACTGGCTAGAAATCTTACACCACATAAGAAAAGTTTTACGTAATACTTCATTTCCGAGCATAGTAACTGGGATGAGAAATGCCATTACTGTTTTATCGAAAAGAAAAGGACAAAGCATAGTAAGTGCATAATACCGTCCTATTAACATGAATCATCAAACCTTGAGCTGATGAAATGAACTCGTTTTACTTTGATCGGTTAAAAATTATTTGCGCAGTGGTGGTAAACAATTTATTTGTCTGACCATGGGAAAGTTGCCGTATTTTCCTTTCTCAACAGCTTATTTCCATGCTATCGATCAACCTGACATTTCCAAACCAAGCTGCAACACAGAAAACAGCTGCACTTTTGATTTCCTCCAGAGCATGCAGATCTTCAGGGTCTACAATCTGTTAAGGGCAAATAAACAACATCAAATTTGTTTAGATGACCAAGACCAAGAATCAGAGAACTAACATAGATAAGAGTGCCTTCTCTATTTTTTTGCCTTTCTTTCTTGCTGAGTTAGCACATTTCAAGCATAAAATGGTGAAAATTAAGATCCTAACCTTAGCATAATCCAACTGACCTCCAGCATCAACTATGGCTCGAGTAACCAATTCCCTCAACTCTCCGCAAGAAGTTTTCCCTCTGCAGCAGTTTTAGCTTTTGACAAGGACCGATTAATGGACAGCGCCTACAAAATATAGAGGACAGTCCAATCCAAATATGTAATTTTGATTTTTTGTTCATGTCAAAGAAAAGTGTCGTCCTATTCATGATGTGCAGAGTTTAACCTTTTCCCTGTCCTTGGGCCAAAGGTGAACATTTCTAGAACTCATAGCGAGGCCATCAAATTCAATGACTATTTCTGAGCCAATAATTTGTATGCCACAATCAAGATCTCAGGCCTGTAGAATTGATCATAAAACATCATGTTTTTCTTGTTAAAAAAGAAGGCCTGGCGCAACTGAAATGCATAATAACTAATTCAAACATTCAATTTGTATATAATCTTCGCACTAGTTCTATTAGCACAGATTAGCATATTTAACACTTTTTCACATACTTGTGAATTGTGATAGTTCCCAAACAGCTTGAAAAGACAAATTTTGGAGTAAAATGGTTTCCCCTCTGTAATCTTCCAGTTTTTCTGATTGCCAAAACAAGCTTAAAAAAAACTTGAAGTTGCATGAGAAATAGGAAGGCAAGCTTCCTCCAATACTTTCAATGCCAACAACAACAACTAGAACTTAGTAAAACAGCAAACATGTTGCAAGCATTAGGCCAAAAGGAAGGTAGATGCATTTTCTATACAGTAACAAACATATTATCCACCATTACACACGAAGATTGACTAACAATTATAAATTTTACTCTAACATAAATCTAGATTGAAGAAAGAGGTCTTAATTAAACTACAAGACATTCCTAAGAAAGACCTTTGTAAATGTCCAAACGAGAGGAAAACATTAACAGCACCTAGAATTGAAAAGCAAACCTACAAACATGTTGCATGCATTAAGTTATAATACCATCCTACAAACAATTCGCCATTGTTGATAATCCTTAATCCCAAACACGGCAACATCCTGCTCAACAATGATGGTCACGTCCTCATTTTTGTATTGGATTGTTTCACCCACAATGATAATCCCCCTGCCCCCCCCACCGCGTTCCTCATCCCAACCCCGACACTGCCCCTCGTCCCCGCACCCTTATTCGCCCCACCTGGCCTCCTCCCCCCAGCCGGTTTGCCACCCCGCCCCTGTTTTGCCGTCAACAATCTCCCCCACCGCCACGCCCCTCGTCCCCCCACCCCCTGCCACGTTCCTGATCCCACTCTTGACACTACCCCTCGTCCCTTGCCCCCGCTATGCACCCTTATTCGCTCCACCCCGCCTCCTCCCCCATGGCCAGTTTGCCGCCCCGCCCTCCCCTGTTTTGTCGTCGACAATCTCCCTCCCCCTCTATTTTTTTCCAGCAACGGCAGGGCACAGTAGCGGATGGGACCCTACTCTGTTTTGTGGAGCGCTGCCTGCCTCGGCACAGCGAGTTGCCTCATTGTCGTCGTCTTGTCATCAACCATTCCTTGTTGTTGTCAGCCTTCCGTCCAATTTGAGGTGCAACGAGGCCGGCGGGTGCAGCAATTGGAGTAACGAGTTGGTGTGGCGGGCAGGCAGGAGCGATGGGGTGGGGGGGCCAAGGTGGCAGAAGGGCTGGCGGGGAGAAAGGGGGGAGGATTTATTTACAGTCATTGGATTCAATCCAACGACTGCAAATAAAATGGAGCATAACAAAGATGGTTGTACTCTATTACAGCCTCCCTTGTTCCTATATATATATATATATATATATATATATATATATATATATATATATATATATATATATATATAAATACTATGGTGCGCTGCAAGCTTTTGCAGCACACCCATGGTTGCATTGAATCGGAATCGGAATCGGTTTTCCAGGGAGTCGGAATCGGAATCGGAATCGGATCTGAATCGGCCAAGAATCGGTTCAGTTGAATCGGTCCAAATTAATTTAATCGGTCATATATAATAATTTGACAATTTATAATATAAATATATTAAAATTGGGTATTGATGTTATTTTGATATTATTCTGTATATTATAGTTTCTGATATTTTTAAATATTTTTTAAGATTTTTTTAAATTATTTAGAATTAATTATTATTTTTGACTCGAGTTAGACTCGAGTCAACTTTTAATTACGAGAATGCCACTCTTTACCCTCGCCGCCGCCGCCGGCCCGGTCGGCGGCGAGTCTCGAGGCGGCGATGTCGGAGGATGTCGGCAGCCCGGTCGGACGAACAGTCAGCGGCCCGCAGCCGGCGGCGAGGCGGCCCGGAGCGGCGGCGAGTCGGCGGCGATTCGTGCGTCACAGCCCGATTCGGTCCGGCCACGCTTCGGCGGCGACGTTGCGAGGTCGGCGGCGAGGTCGGTAGCCCGGTCGGCGGCGAGCCCGGAGTCGGGGAGCACGGCGGAGGGCGGAAACGGGGCGGCGGCGGGCGGACGAGCGGTGGCGGCGCGGGGGAGCGGGTTTGATTTTAGGTTTTTAAAATCCAAATTACCATTTTACCCATGCTTAAATAATTTAATAAAAATCATACCTAGGGTATTTTAGTAATTTCATTAAAAAACCGATTCCGATTTAAATCGGCCGATTCCGATTCCGAGTTAAATCGGTCGGAATCGGCCGAACTCGGCCGATTCGGAGGCCGATTCGGGGCCGACCGAGTTGGCCCCGAAATCGGATCGGCATCGCGCCGATCCAATTTAAATCGGCCGATTCCGCACGGAATCGGCCGATTCGTGCAACAATGAGCACACCATACGTTGCTGAACGAGAGCTGCTAGATTAAAACTTAGTAGCTCTTGTTCATTCTCCCACCCCTAACAATCCGTTCAACCCGCCTGGTCCGCCCAAACCGCCCGCGACGGCACCACCGCCCACCGTTGTGGCCCTCGCCCCCAGCTAGCACCCTTGCCCACCCCCTTCCCCCGCCTAACCACCGCCTGTCGTAGTCCCCGCCCCCAGTCGACACCCCTGCTGCCACCACACCACACCCCCCCACCCCCCCCTCCTCTCTGCCACCACCCAATTTCGTATCCCCTCCCCTCTAGACCGCCCCCAGTGGGTGCCCCCGCCACCTCCCCAGGGCAGTGGCGGAGAGGGGGTGGCAGGGGGCGCCCACTAGTGGAGGGCTGGGTGGGAGCGGGCACCAAATTGGGAGAGGGGGGTAGGGGTGCCGGTTGGGGGCGGGGACCATGGCAACGGGTAGTGGCTGGGCAAGGGGAGGGGGGTGGTGGGCGGGGCGCCGGCTAGAGGCGAGGGCGGTAGCGACGAGCAATGGCGCAGTCGAGGGTTGGAGGGGCAGTTTGGGCGGGTCAGGCAGGTCGAGTGGGCAAACGGGTCAAACGAATCGTGAGGGGGTAAGAGAATGAACAAGAGCCGCTAGATTTTGATCCAGTGGCTCTCGTTCAGCAGCGTATGGTGCACTACAAAAGCTTGCAGCTCACTATATCATATATATATATATATATATATATGCGTTATTTATTCACATTGCAATTGACACAGTTATTTTTATAAACTACAATTTGACGAAAATGTTTTAATAAGTACGCGTTTGTTCTGTTATATACTAGACAAACAATATACTCCTCAAAGGCAGCACCATTGAATAATATATAATTAAAGATACGTATAAATCAGAATTTAGTGGTATAAATGCCGTAGATGTAAGTTTTATGCATATGGCTAGCACAAGTTTCTGCAACTCATGATTAATCACTACTTAATTATGTAATTACAAGCTAGCGAAAATTACCATAGTCATGGTGGAGATAGTTCATCGTTTGGGAATCACCTACCCAGCATTACTTCTAGTTGAACGTTGCGTGAGCCTATTTCCATGGTTAAGATAAGAAGATCGGTTATTGACGCAATCTTTATGGGATCAGGAATTACTGGTAGACTTCTGTCTTTTGGTGGTACCCATTAGAGTATTTACACTGCAGGTTTTCTTTACGGTTCAATAAACAAGGTTGTGGCGGACAGAAAGTTGTATTAATGCATATTTACTTACGAGTTTAGAGAGTTAAAATTTTTTCCCCACAGTTATAATAACAGCGAAAAAAGGGTATAAGGATAGAATTTTTCTCCGCAATCTTTTTAATATAAGAGTGAAGAGAAATCTTTTTTTTTAAAAAAAGAGGGACCTTTTTGATGAGTGTAATCAGAAGAACTGCAAGCACAAATATACTGTGTTGGTTACATCTGAGTTTTTACGATTAAAAGAAGAATGCCTTACTTCTCTGTACATTTGAGTTTTTAAAACAACGGTTAATACGAACTGGTAGAAGAAACGCTTTTTTATTTTAAGGCAAGAATTGTACTTACCAATTAATTAGTAGTCCGGCATTTTTATAGAGTGAAATTCTGATTAAGCTTATGACTAAGATTAGGCAGATAAATATCAAACCTTCATAGTTTAATAAAATTGTTATGAAATTTCAGAGCTCATTGATGACGCGTGAGAAGAAAAGGAAGGATTAAATACCATTATGTGTCTAAATTAGCATAAGATCGGAGACCACGTAAAGTGTAGCACATGTAGGATAACTAGTTCGAATGTGTAGCATAGCGTAACAAGTTATAAGATCGAGTCGGGCCAAAACCAAAACAAAAGGAAAAAGGCAAAAATCTTAATGTGAAGGTAAATAACTCCTTTTTATTCTTCACATACCCAATTAGACAAGACCCAATACATGTAGTTTACCATTCGGTGGTGTATCCGAGTATGTATCACCCTATCATCTCGTTCATATGAAATCAAGGAGTTCCCTGCCTCAATAATCTCACATCCTACATCCACGGTTTAAATGACAATTCACTAAAATATATAATTCAGGAAACAAGGCCAAGAATCTGAATCAAAATATGAAGTCGGCATTTATGCAATCACAATCCAATTTGTAATGAAGACGCAGATAACGCTGCATCTATTCAATGAGAATGCAACTTTCTCTAATGACAATATGTTGCATTCTAAGTCAACATGAAAGATACTTGAAAAAATCACCCATTTCAAAACAGTACCTCCCGTAAAAAGATGCCAAAAGAGAACAAAATTATCAACTCTGGGGAGTTGCAATGTTCAAGCGTCCGTGCCTTTCCATGACTCTCCTAGCTGCAAGCGCCGCGGCCTCGCTTGCTCGCAGTGTCCCAGTTGCCATGATTGCCGCAAATTCACGGCATATTTCTTCTTGGACTTTGCCACGAGCTTCTTGTAAGGGATCTTTCGAAACTTCGTTGACCTTCTTAGTCGAACCAGACGTAGTGGCAATTTTAGCGTTCTTGGTGCTCTTATCACTAGTGTCGGCTTCCTCCTTTGCGGCTAGTGGCCCGGCAGGTGCTTTGGCAGTTGAAGCATCACTTGTTGACAAATTGGGGACACTAGTTGTACTGGCAGTAACACTCCCCTTGGGTGGAGAACTCTGCGCAAGAGAGGAATTTGGCCTGAACTGAGGAGCCTGAGGTACTGCTCCAACCCTCAAAGTAGTTTCCAACTGCTGAACCATAGGCACTGCAACGAAAGACAACAAAAATTTAATATCAAAGTGGTGGATAAATGTAATCAAACAATATCAAGAGCAAGATAACACGGGAAGAAAACATACTTATCATTGGCCACATAGGACTATTCATGACTTCCTCTGGAAGCTGGATAATGTATTCTGGAATAGTTGTGCCCACTAAAAAGTTGGAAACTTCATTGCTGAAATTGTTGCAGTTATGCCTGAACAAGTTATATGTCTCAGCAGTATATCGATCATTAATTTCCACTAAATACTCCTCAAAAATTTCCTTTGGTATATGAGTCACACCCAAGTCTACAACTCGCAATGGTTTTCCATATGGCGTAGCAGCGACAGGAGAGTGCTGGATGCCTCCGCCAAAATAATACTCATTTCCATACACAACAATTCCTGTGTGCCTAAAAACAGAAGAAATCCTTCTATCAGAAGAGGAAAAAGATCCTGCGTATGGATAAACACCCATTATAATTTACAGCAATCATTTTTCATAGGAAACACAGAACCCTTAATTCACGTTTTCAACACAACGAGAGATTCGTTAAAACATATATAACTGAAAACTCGTCCAACTTATTTGATAATAAAAAGCATAAAAGAATGATATTGACCTAAAAAATGTGGAACCTAACGAAGAGGATTCAATGAATTCTCCACCATTGACACGGTGAAAGATAATGCTAGAAATTAACCACCACTGTCATGCTTCGTGTTAACAACTTACACAAAGTATTCCTTAAGCTAAACAAGCTATGACCATACAGTACACATTCATCTATAATTAAAAAAAACATTCCAAGCTGCACAACATAGATATAATGCTTTACCAGATGCCGTCAATAGCCTTCCCCAAAAATGTGGTTGAAAGCTGGCGAGCAAGCCCTTGGCTTAGGTCATATACATGCAACACAACCTTGTGACCATCCTGAAAAGGCAGAACACGCATAAGAACAATACAGGAATGAAGCTAATTAAAGAAACCGGCATACCACATTAAAAAAAGATGTAGCAACAACCAAGAAAGAGGTTTCGAAACTCCTTACCTCTTCCATTTCGTCCACTCACAACGAAAACACTGCAAACTGCAAAAGAAACGGCACAAATTCGTTCAGAATAAATATGAATGTTTGATGATAGCATCCAAATCGACAGGTAGAACAATAAATATTGTTCCGTTACAGACACAATTTGCAGAAACAATAAAATCCAACCCCATAAGTTCCATAATAAACTTATCTAAATCAAGCCAAAGATTCATGCTCAGTGAATGAAACAACAAGTACGATAATCGATGCAATATAAATCCAGGCAATTCTATATTATACATTTTACCCCATTGCAAAGCAAGAGACAAATGAAGCCATACCAGGACAACATAACATATCAACAAGCAAACGGCTAAAAGGCATGGTCTATTCTTTAATTGAATTTCAAATTCAAAAGAAGAAGAAGAATTCCCTGCAAGTCGTCGTCGATAAGAACAAGAAACAAATCAAGATGTTGAAAAGCCATCGAGAAGTCGGAATACGACTTTCAATCCCCCACCAAAACGATCGACATTGCAACCTCCAAAAAGGCAAATCTCCACAAAAATTGTTCAAATAAACAATCGCTACGGGGGTTGGATAAAAAAAGAAAAAAGAAAAAAAACGCATGAAGATCTTTCGGATCAGAGAAAACTGTAGTTTCAAAAAAACATTTTAGCAAACTAAAATTAATAAATTATCTGGGAAATCTAGTAAAAAAACAAAAACAAAGCACCACTCGTCTTTAAAAACAAAAAAATTAAAATCTGAAAAGAATTGCAAAATAGCTCTACGGCATCAACAAATCGAAATCTCTCCTTCCCAATCTTTATATGAAACCAAAACATCAGCAAAATGTTTAAACAAACTAATCGATCACCAAAAACAAAAAAACAGGAATAAAAATTAAAAAGTCTTTCCAAATCTTCTCAGAGGAAAACACCGACGGGTAAATCAAAAAACTCACCAGAAAAGAAACGGGAATAGAAAGGCCGAGCGGATTCTCAAGGCTTCAGGGATTTCTATATATATATATATAAATAAAATAAAATAAAATAAAAGAAAAGTGGAAGGTTCCAGAGAGGGGAATTTCGAAGTCCCAACCATGGACCGACCGACTTGAGATGCTTCTAGAACCATCACAACCCGAAGTTTCCATGGTGGCAACCGGCAGCATATTGACCTCGTCAAAGTTGGTTCACCCTCTGTGTGTCACAATGGTTTAGAATTTATTTTATGTGGCCCAGATCTTTAAATTTTTAATTATTTAATGTCAGTTAAACTATTAACAAATCATGGCGATATGAAGTTAAAAAAATATAAATAAAATTTAAATTGATTAATAATAATAATAATAATAGAAAATTTTACAATTCAATGATTCATTGATGTTCTGTATTATTGATTCAATGATAGCATATACTCGATTCACAGTTCACTGATGTCTTTTTCTTTAATGACTTAAATGCCCCCTATTTTTACTTGGATTTGATTTAAGTGAATATAATCTTTTTGAGTTGGACTAATCTTTAAAGTTAGGTTTTGGCAGAAAGTTTTAGGTCAACGGTTTTTTTTTATAAAATAATTTGGTTAGGTCTTTTTAAATTAAAAAGCTGATAAATAAATATGGAAAATGTTAAAAATATTTTTTTCGAAAAATGTTATCTCAAAAAAACAGCTTTGTTTGACAATCGGTTTGGGTGGGAATTTTCGAGTCGACCCATTTTTTTTAAAAAATTCTTTTTTAAAAAAGTATCTTTTGATACATTCATTAATTTTTTTAAAAAAAAACCACTTTAGGTCAGTTTAGTTTACTGATTTGGAATTATATCCAAACCAATCCAAATTAATTTCCCACTCAAACCCCAATTATAGAGGATAGTTAAGTTATTGAATAAAGAAATAATATTAATCATGGATAGAGTATAAATTATTATTGGATTGTGAATAGAAAATCTTTCCATCAATAAATAGTAAATTCACGAATATAATAAGTAACTTTGATCACACCAGTCCTAATTGTGAGTCGGCGACTGGCTCTACTATGCCAAAATCCAAATCCTTTGGTTCGCTAAAAAAGAAATCTTTTCCTGTCCGTGTCTGTTTGGCCAAAATTTATTAAATATTTTTTTAGCCACTCAATATCTAAAATAGTGTGTACGTTCTATGATGTTATGTTAAAGAACATAAGAGGATTGAGCATTTGGTTTAAGCTAAACCAATTTGAATTTTCTACATGCTCTTTAGTCCCCTAAATTCATAACTAATCCTATATTGAATCGTTGCCAAAATTGAAACCCTTGGGCTCGGTTATTTCATAAAAAATTGTAACTAAAATCAATTCAAAATTCAACTATATTTTAGTGAATTTAATTGCATTAAAGAATATTTCAAGCATATAATACCGTATTAAACATTTCAAAATAAGCTACAAATAAATATTAATAACTTTGTACTAATCAACATAAAACATAAAATATGTTAGGACTCATTTTGTTCGGACTTGGAAATACTTCTTGTGTACTACATCAGAGTTTGGGCAAAGCAGCGACAAGCTCGTCTCTTGCAGATACCAGGGTTTACATCGCCTTCCATTCATGCTTGCGTATTTACCCGCATGCAATTCCGCTTTCTTGAATAAAAATGTTGATTTGCTGCACGTAAATTGGCATATGAAAAGAAAAAGGTGGGCTAAATGAAAACAATCAGACATAAAAATTCTGATAGGATGGGAGGAGTAGGATAAATGCCTTACCCACAACAACAAATAAAAAAAGCTTACCACTCCTATTACTAGTTCAATTGTTAGTAAAAGCTTCTCTTTTTTTTTAAAAAAAAAGGAAGAGCGAAAAAGAAATCTACACAGGCAAAAATAGAAAAATGGCAAATTTTGGATAATCTTTCCTTTAAGACGAAACACATAATCACAAAACAAAAAAGGAATCAAATGAGCTAAAGAGTGCAAACTTCATACAAACTAGCACTTCTAGTTCCCTCGTCTCATTCCTTGCGAAGATCAATCCCAGCCTTTTTTGCAACTGCATCCAGTCCATTCTTCTCGATGGTCTTTAATGCCTTGGTGGAAAGGCGAAGCTTCAGATACCGCTTCCCACCTTCCCACCAAACCCTCTTGTACTGCAGATTCACAAACTGCAGTTTCTTGGTCTTGTGGTTGGAGTGTGAGACCTTGTTAGCTCTGTTGGCTTTCTTTCCCGTGAAAGGACAGATCCTACCTGATCAATGGACATTGCAGTCTCCATGAGAGTAGGAAGAATAAAAACACAAGTAACAAGCTAATGCATATGGACTGAACTACAGCAGTGTACAGATTGAGTCTTACGAGCACCTACACATAACATGGGTTTTTCCATGAGAGAAGTATGGAGTTGATTTTCTTTTAAGAGCATGCTTTGGTTGGCATGAAATAGAGTGTTTGACATGAAATTTTGTAAAGAAAATTTTAATTTCCCTCATATGGAGCCTGCTGCAAGTATTTGTGAAGGGGACATTTCATCAATGGGAGGGCAAGAAAGAGGGGAAAGTTTTTAACATTAAAACATGTGACTTATGAAATTTTTCAAAGTTTCCTTTTCTCCAAAACAAACACACAGGAAAAAAGAATGCCATTTCTTTTCCTTTCTTGCTATCCAAACATGTATAAGAAAAATTCAAAATTTTATTGTCAATTCGATTTTTTTCATTCCCTCCCATTTCATGCCAACAAAGCGGACCCGAAAATTATATGATAAGATCTAATGAAAAGAGAAAAGCAAAGGAAAATTAAAAATAAGTAGAAAATTAGGGCACACCACAAGTGTGATTACTCATCTCAATTTGGGTGGTTTAGATAACACCTTTATTCATAAACAGTGTCAATTTGCACAATAGCACCACAATAACTACAATTTTTTTCCCCGAGGTACAAAGATAAAGATTTCCACTTTCTACTGCACTCAGAATCCGTTTCAACGCAAACTTGAGCTTTAACTCAAACGAGAGAACCAAAAAAATTAATACTTCAACAGAAAAAAACACCGAAAGAAGAAGAAAGAGGATTACGAGCGACGGGTTGAAGAATGGTTGGCGTAAAAGAAGTGTTAGCCGGAAGGCGACTGAGTGGGAGGCCGAGGGAGATCCTCACGCCGGCGAGCTGGGAGGTGATGAAGCGGAGATGGGCAGCCTTGGCCGGGTGTGATACGGACGCGGCAGCGGCGGTGGAGGGTCGGGAGAAGACGGCGGGGGAGCCGAGGAGAGCAGTCGCCATGGCTTAGTACCCACGAAGAATAGAGAAGCTTGGCGCCTTAGTCCAGTGAAAATCTTGTAAAGATAAGGGACAGGGAAAATTTATGGGAAGACTCCTTAAGGATAAGACGTCATTGGTTGTACAATAATATATGTTCATCGAGCTTGGTTAAGTTTCATTCGGTTTAATAGGCGTGATAAAAGGGTCGATTTAAAGTTTGACCCAAGCTTAACTCCATTTAGGTTTGATGCTTTGGACGGTGTACATGAGTTGAGCCGAGCCGCGAATGGATGTTTTTAAATTTGACGTGATTTTTGACAAGTATGTTTAAGCTTATTTGAGTATTTGACGAGCTTTGATTTATTATGGGTCGAACCAAGCTCGTCTAATATTCATTGTGTTTGAGTTTGGCTCATGTTCGGCTCGTTATATTTTCGAGCCAAGTAAATATTTGTGTTTGGTTCTTACTCGATTTATATATGATCAAAGTTTATTTTCCAACACTATATAAGTTTAATATGATCTTAATATCATTGACAAGCAGAACCGAGCCGAGTATTTTTGTAATTTTAAACATATCGAACTCAAGTTTCGAGTCAAACTGAGCCAAACACTCCTTAATTTAAACTCTGTTTGTTGTTCAATGAGCTATCTATTACGAACTAAATATTTTTTCAAGTATAAAATTAACGAATACGAGTTCAAGCCGAATCAAGCCGAACATAAAATATTTGTGAACAGGTTTAACTTGTTTGCATCCCTAATGCTTTGACAAAATGCAAGTTTAGTTTTATGTTCTATTCAAGTACAAATTAAACTTAAGCTTGGATTTGTGCCCGTTCGAATTGATTCGATTTATCTAGTAAAAGGGTTTTTTCTCCAAGCTCTTAAAAACTTGGATTTTAATGACGTTCATTTTGTTTTAAGTACAACTATAAATAAAAGAAGACAGAGAACGGTTTTATGACAATTTCAAATATAAAATAAGGCTACAATGCATGTTTACGCTGTTTTTGTACAGTATTATTATTATTAATTTCACAAGCTTGACACAAGCTTAAACTATATATAACTCGAGTACTATTATCATATTCAACTTGCCCATAAGATAAATTAGTTAAATTTAAGCCAAATATAACTCAAATGGACTGGTTCAATGCGCACCCATTCAAAGAAGAAGGGAAAAAAATTATCATCGTTTTCTTCCTTTGAAAGTGGCTCACAGAAGTTGAAGATCTAGATCTGCTGCATAAAGGGGATTGTACTATCATTTTATCTTATTAATTTACTTAGTGTTTAGAGAAATTTAAACATTAATGTTAAATACATTATCATTTATTCCACGTCAAAATTCAAACAGTGCTACTATTTATCTATTCCATTTGGCTATCAGTAATACACATACGCAACATATGACAATGTTAAGTTTATTGAAGAAGCAGAAAAGAATAGCTCCATCCACACATGCATGATCCCAGGGGCTTCGCTATATGTTCCTTGCCGGGGTCATGTAGAAGCTGAAAGGGGCTTATTAAATGAATGCAGAAGCTAAGAATGTAAATTGGTCGTCAAAATTGCTGTTGGGCATTAACCCGCCAAATGAACACTGCAGGCAGAGCGAGAGTACTTTACAGCTGCTCCCATGGGTTTTTTAATCACTTCCAAGAGTCAAAATTATCTGTATATATTCAAAAAACCAACAATATGAGATCAACGAAGGAGGGTTGACAGCATATACGACTTTCGTAGTCCAGCCAAAGATGCAAGGGAGTAAATCACATTAAAAAGCACAAAGTTGCCATCTATAAATTTTTATGGCATACACTAGGCCGAAAATGGTCATTTAGCCATAAACCTGATCTCTAAGCCAACACTTTATCACCACCATGTTTGAACAATCTGCTACTTAACTGACCTCACAGTCTCAAATACAGCCTAAGAATCTAGACAGAAAAGTAAGGTAGCGAGAGATAAGAAGAGGCATACAAATTTACAGGTAATGCGAAAGGAGATTTGCAAAAGTGTCCTTCAATCTGCAACTTTGTCCCAGATGAACATCACCAAACACATACCTACATGTTGTACCACCAGCGTGTTCAAATAATCAGCCATTATCTCAGTCAGAAACAGACAGATACAGAACATAAGGAAAATACCTGTATTCACAATGTTCTGGCCAAGCACACCGAGCTTTTCCATAATCCCAGTAGCAGTCTTCGTTCCTCAGAGGTCCACGTTTAGCTATTTACAAAAGGTGATATCTTCCATAAAGTGATCATAGGTACAGACAAACAAAAAAATGTACAGAAGTACATATAAACATATTTACCTTTAGTTACAAATTTTGCTTTTGCATCAGGATGGATGTCATGCCACATTTCAAGCCACAATTCCCTCAACAAATTGGGTAAACGAACAATATTCCTATGGTTGGCTGGGCGGGATGATTAACAAGATGTCACATAAATTTACGGCAAGCATTTGTTTTAACTTGCAATTTCTTGAAAAGGTTAAATCTATCGTAAAAACTGTGGGTTCAACACTGCATTCAACAACAAACTCTATGTTCCAGAAAGAGCACGGGGATGAATAGGACTTGCTACGTGAAGAGAAAAAAGGATAAAATGAAAAAAACGTTAATCTACTAGCTACATCCAAAGTTGCCACGAATGGTCATCAGATCAACTTTTCCCCCAAACAGACTGACAAATATCTATCTCAAGCTAGTGGTTAAAAAGAATCATCTAAAGCAGAACATTGCAACTGAAGACATTTGAGCAATTAATAGTACCTAAGATTTGAAAAGATTCGGACAATACTTTTTTACCTTTGTCAAGCTCCCAAACAGCTGTCCTCTTTTCCGAAATATTTTCTGCATCTTCATAGTAGGTTATGTATTTAACACGAGGAGACCTTGTCATGTTTGGGATAATATCTGAACCAGGATGGTGATCCACGTGAAGCTCTAATTGGACATCAGATCCATCATGCTCTGACTACATATTGGTGAAAAATGAGGGCAGTATGCAAACCAGGTTATCATATGCTAGTTGAATCCCTAAATGTTGCACACTTATGAATTACAACTTCTAATAACTTACAAACAATTCTGATCCTAAGAAAGTTGGCCTTAAAAGTTAAAGGCAGTGTGTGCAATAGTCAAGTATAAAGCCTGTATTCTCAATTTCATAATATAACGAGGCTGTCCAAATTGCTGAGTACCCTTTTGCAGCTTATAAGACAGAAAAAGTTATGTTTTCTATATTAATACAACTCCTTCAATAGTTTCACCAGTTCTCAAAATATTGCTTCGAGTGAATGAGCCAATGTTCAAGCCTTGCTAAATGCAGACTTTGCGCCATGAATAATTACAACATATAACTGCCAATATTCATATTTTATCATCCCTACCTGAGGAGCCCTAGTAATGTTGACTCTTGGCCCCAACCAGTTTTTGCACCATGAAAGAGAATGGTAAGGTACCTGGAAAAGGGATATCACTAACAGAAAATACACATTGCAAACTATACATTCACAGAGCTAGTTAGACAAAACAAATGAATATAAAATATTCCATCTATGTAACATACTAATTACCGTTTCATCACCACTTGCAGCTCCAGAATTTCCGTCAACCAAGTTTCCTGATCTACTTAGTCACAACAAAAAAGGAACAAAGAATACATTATAACCCTTGAACATTCAGAATTTGATTTGATATCTATAAAGCAGGAGGAAACAAGTGTTCCTGGAGCTAATCCTCTATCAGTCGCTGACCTTGAAACAAGTGTTCCTTCAACCTCATATATAATATCGGTTATGATCCAGTTGTCAGGATATGGCTTCCCACTTGGGGCAAAGTAATAACCGACCTGCCATAACAAAGATATTGATCATTTACATAAAAATAACATGTACAACATTTGAAAGGATAATAATCCAAAAACCAGACAGATCTACCATCATCATATAATGAGGCAAAGACCAAAGCTTTGTTATCAGCAACACATACCATTGCAAATTATTGAAAATCATGCAAACGTTGATTGAAACATATTATTATGGTCATCTTCCAATGCACAGCTGGTCATAAACAAACAGACCTACCATATGACCAAAAAAATGATTGTTGCCAGATAGGATTATTGGTACCGGAATCTTGGTACTGAAATACAACTGTTATTACAGAAATTGCAGCATGGAGATTTCATAAATTGCAGCTCTTTCCAAGGTCCCCATTCAGTGAACTCTCACAACCATTAACCAGAATAGAACATGCAACTTTTAGCAATAAATTTTGCATTATAGAGTTTAATTCAAGAAAAACAGACTGGAGGAAAATTTTCCAATGCAGAGGTTCTCATATTCTGGTAACATGCAGTACTATTGTGAACTGAATTCATCTTCAACTAAATAATACCTCTGTCCTCAGGTCTATTCCATATATGCAAAATACATTCTTCAAAGGTGGTCTGTCCCATGGTGTAAGAGGATTTAATACTGGATCTCCATGGTAGAGTCTGAAATGACAATAATGATTGTAAGCCTCTAAATTACATGGTATTACTCAAATGACATTTTGGTGAAACCGTGAAACATACACATCTTTGGTGTTAATGCATGTTCTTTGACTTTGTACCGTATTATGTCAACATCATTCAGTCATAGTAAAAATTTTATTCCTTAGATGTTGCTAAAATATTTAATGCCAATACTTTTCCAGGAAAATAGAAGATGCCCATGAACTCGATGAAGCAGACAATAGATGCTACTTTCTAACTTAGACACTAACTCAAATAACAAAAGATGATGCTAATACTTGTACAGTTGGTTCAACAGGCGTTTGCTATCAGGGTCATAATCCTCTATTGCTTTGAATAAAGTTCCATCAGAGATTTCTCTGGCAGAAAATGATAACTGAACCGGAAGCCCACACTCCATGTCAGTCGGATTCATCTGCTCTGACATTGACGGGTAGGCATCAGTGCCTTAGGATGAAAAAATTGAGGAAGTAAGCAAACAAAAGTTGGTACTTAAAACAAAAACTTATGCACTGTTAATTGGGAAATATAGCCAGGCACCTTGCATACAGGGGATTTCAATATTTACAATATTTGCAGGCCATCCCGAATAGTTCTTCTGATATTCCACATGATCACAACGATACGTACTATGGGGCACTCCTCCCTTTCCTTCAAAAACATGCTTCCAATGCACGCTGTCAGCCTTACAATGCGCAGAGAACGGCAACATCCATAAAGAAGAACCGAATGAATTGCTCATCAATCGAGCAGTTCCCTGGTATTTAGAATAAAAAATTGCCAGCTTCTTGTTAATATAACTAATTCCAATAGCCCATCATGTTTCAGTGAAATACAGTGGATGACGCGACACAAAGTAATCACTGTAAAAGATGCAAAATTGGGTACGGACTGCACATGAAAATTAGCAGCTGAATAATAGTTTATATCAAAAGTAAACAAAAATAGAATTAAATAGTTCTTTAACCCAATAAATATCAGTAACCTAATTTCTTTTAACAAGGGTTCTAGATGCCCATTTAAGGCACAAAGTAGACACTGGTATGAGAAAGAAGAAGACACCTCAGCAAGAGGAAGACCAAATGTTAGACCTGATAGGGTTGCTTTCACTGTCTCTATAGCTCCAAGAAAAGGAGCGCCTAAAACGAGGAGAACAACAAATCAAATGACCATTGTACATAATTGAACTCGACAAGGTTGAAAATAGAGAGTACCTACTGCAAAATAGGCATGGATATGTTCATCAAGCCATTTTAAGTACTGTTTTGGTGCAATTTCAAGTTTGAGCCATTCCAAGAAGTATCTAAAGACAAGGTTTCCTAATGAGTGAGCAAAAACTATGGATGGGCCACCACGAAGTTTATGAGCTGTCTCGAAAGTCAACCTGAAGAAACAAGCAGCATCCACTGTAAACTATTGTGAAGGTGGTAACACATATTAGACAAAAAACAAAAATGATCTAGATGCCATTAGCTCAATGAAAACTACAAAGAATTATGTCAGGAAGCAAATATGGACGCATACAACCATAAGAGTTAAGATTTGGTCTGGCTGCTCATTTAAGCAAAAATATCACTCAAGAGAAATACAAACTTTAATTTGTGAAAATAAAGGTCTCGCTCCTCCAGCATTGATGGAGAAAGCCTCCAATCATAGGGAACAGCAACTATAGCATTTGCCCCGATACCAAATTCTATGCACCATTTGATCCACTCCTTCCATACCGAGGAAAGAGGACCTGAATAGCCATCATTTTTTCACAAGTGAGAATGCTAAAAATTTGAATTCAATTTGACAAAATAACACATAACAGTAGACACACATGGCAACGTAAAAGAAAAGTAAATAAGACAGACCAACTCATGGTACTCCTAAGACACAGATCGAAACTGTCAAGGATATAGAACAAGAAAAACACAGTTACATTAAGCAAGAAACTATCCAAGTTAGTGAGCCTTTTTCTTGCTCTGTCTCAAATATGTGCTACGCTTTTACCGTATCAGTTTAAAGATATTTCTCTAACAGTCAACTATGAAACTGTGAAAGCAGGAATATCAGAGAGCAAAATATTTAAACTCTTACCCGTAATATACCCAGGATCAAGCTCTGTAATTGCAGAAAGGCCACTGTCCGGCCGTGACTTGCATTCAGCATGGTCGGTTTGATTGTAAGGATCCAGCATCATACACTTGAGCCAGCAATTCACAGTGGAGAGAAGCTGCACAAATCAATTTTAAAAGCTCTTAGTTTTTCCCAGTTAGATATCAGTCTGACATGAAAAAATTCAGCGATTTCTGCACTATCCTGGAAAAGAAAACCATGTAATCCTGATACGTCTCATCTCGTCAGTCATCAGATACAGTGAGCATTCAATTATGCCAAAGTTTCATTTTTTGAGCCTTCCCAAATGCATTTTTTTCAATTAGAAAACCAAATCACAAAATGTCCCCATGGTAACAGACTACTTAAAAGCAGCAGCAGCTAATGAAATAGTATTTTATTAAGACAAAGGTTTAGATGTATTAACCATTTTACCTGAATCCTGTTTAATCATTTAGTCACAAATAAGGCTTTGCTCTCTAGCGTCTGTAGGATGATATGAATCGCAATTATTTGACCTTCTTTTTTTAACTCAACATTTCACCTTTTTTAGTTGAATGAAATCAAATCGTTGACATGGTATCATAGCCAATGGCGCTCCGAATTTAGCGGAGAGCTTTTCCGCTTTTGGCGCCTTCGATCTGAAAATTCCGCAGCCTTTTTTCGAGTTTTTCGACTTCGAGTTGTACCCTTATTCATCTTCTTATTCGAACAAATGCTTTGCATTCCTCGATGAAAACTATGAAAAGCCCCATTTCCTTGAACAACCATCCAACTCGCAAAACTTCGAATAAAATAGTATACTAGCTAGGAAGAAGGAATCAGAATCACACCTCCAAACACAAAGCAGCAAAAAAAAAAAACACCCCAGCACAGCCTACGACGAATTCAAAGAAGAAACGCAAAACCAAGAATCCGAAGGATGTCAGTGGACCATACTTTGGTGGTGTCGAGCCAGACTAGGTCGAGGGGGTTGAAGTCGAGAGGGGAGTAGGGGCAGTCGAGGACGGACCACGCGCGGAGCTGCGTGGAGGCGAAGCCCGGGATGATGATCCCGGAGAGCTTCGAGTAGTCGCCCGATATCTCTCCGGCGCCGGCGAGACCGCCGCCGGAGAGGGGGCCGAGAAGGAGGAGCGCCAACGCGAGACTCGCCGGGCGGGGCGGCGCCATGGTGGAGCAGCGCGTTTGGAACGTTCATGGGCTTTATTCGTAGCTGTGGGGCCCACTCCGTGGCCCAGCATCTCGGCAAGTCACGCGCGGCAGTACGCTTGTCATGACAATAAATAATTATGTTATTATTACTCGTGTCAGACTCGATACAATCTGTTGATCCACCTGTTTGTTGATTAGAGTAAACGGTGACTGACCACCAGAACATCTTCTTCTCCAATAATTACGTGTTGGAGCTGATTAATCACCCCAAACCATCAATTTGATACAAACAATAAAAAGAACATTAGGAGAATGGGTGTCTATGATCGGGTTTGGCCTGCCATTTAAACTAAATTTATAAATTAAATCTAATTATTTATCATATAGTTTTCTTTTCCTGTATCAAATCCCACGGTTTACCATTAAGACAAAATTAAATACAATTATTTATTAAATAGATGCCTATTTAAATATTTAAACTATATGTTTGGAAAAAAATCATTCAAACTATATAACAATAATATATGTTTTTAAAAAGTAAATCTACGTAAAAATTATTTTGAAAATATAAATGGGATATTTGATATTTTATTAATAAATATTAGTTTCATAAGTTAATGATATTTTAATCTTCATAATAAAAATTATAATTTATGAACCAGGTATCGAGTATCCATCACTCAATTATTAAACCAACCATTTATAACTAGATATTCGTTTCTCTAAAACCAAACACTATTATTAATTATCTAAAATTTTATAATTAAGTTTGGTCAAGTCGGGTTTCATAATTAGCCGACCTGATAGGCACCCCTAACTACAAGTTATGTTGACAATTTGTAAAGAAAATTATAAAGCTTAAAAACCAATATATATATATATATATAAGAAAAATCTTACAAAATATAGGCACAACTTTTGATTTTAAAGGAGAATAAGAGATGAGGTATCATTGGACAAGAAGAGATGAGATCATGAAAATTTTTGACATTTTGGCATGAGCTCTTGGCCTTCTCTGCTTCATCATTTTTGGAAAAAAACTTAGAGTCGGTCACGGCTAAGGCAGCCATGACCTGGATTCAAGTATGGCCGGGTCACCACCCAAGGAACAACATGTTCACACAGTATAATATATATAGCTAATATAAAACTCTACACCGACGAACTCTAAATGGCCATTAGCTTATTCGTTTCATAGACATTTTGAATTCAAAAAGTATAAAATTAATTAAAAAATTGTGCCAAATATAAAATAGATAAATAATTGGTAAAATTAAATAAATATATATTTAATTAAAATGGCAGTGACAGAAGGTTATATTATAATCATTTTACTGATAAACCAACAATAATAATAATTCGTTCATTTAAACATATAAATTTCAAGTAAAAAATAATTACCCACTTAAAGGTTTGAACGCTAGACTTGTAGGAGTGGTTATTATTAACCTACAATTCAACCAACAAATTACACCTATTTTAATAATAAGATAAACTACACATTATTTCCGTAGTGTAAAGCACGAGCAAGATATGCTCTATATATTATTTTCACAGTGGAAACCACGAGCACCGAATTAACACACGCCCTCAATGATTCAACGTGAAGAAAGCTTTCATGCCGTTTATAAATATCTCAAAATCAATCATTAAGAGAAATAGATAGATGCAGGAGGTACCTAAATCCATAGAATTAGATCTAATACTCAAATCTTATAGGACCTAATCTTTCAAATTGATGTCTATATAATCTTCTAAAGAGAAACTTTTTTGTGACATGATATTTTGTACATGACTGTGACTCTATATAAATATAACGTCACTGTACAACTTTTATTTCTAATGTAACCTATCA